>JASDQU010109207.1:96277-109032 GCA_032191745.1 Picea mariana
TGTACATTTTCGATCATTAATAGAAAATTGTGTATTACTGTATCTCTATGTTTATGGTTGCATCTATGATACATTTCTGTTATATTATTGGATATCCGAGATATATCTGTACATTTCTTTATTATATCTCCGCTCTCATTTCATGCCAAAAATAATTCGGATCAGTGGTGTCAGAGCAGGCTGCTCTTGATCATTTTTTTCAGTGCATGTCCCCGACGAGGTATGAGTATAGAAAGTTGGGTCTCGAGCTTGTCTCTCTTGAAGACAATCGCTCTCGCATGCCCAAGAAACTCTCCATTGCAGAAGAAAAGAAAAACGACGGAGCAGGCGATTCTATCAATCTGATGCTTGAGCAAGCTCTCATGTGACAGAGGGATGAAATGATGGAGAATTTTTCCCACATCCTTCAATGCCTGCCGATAACAACATACACATCTTCATCAAACAACCACTTTGGAAGCACCTCTCCTTTCAAGGTATAGGCTAATTTTGATATTCTCGTATTTGAAGGTCAGATAGATGCAGATGCCTTAGACAAATGGTTAAATCTGTTAGAAGGTTATTTCTTTGTTCATAATTTTTCCGACAAGGAAAATATCACGTTCACACTCCCTAAAGATCTCCCCCATGGAAAACATTGGTGGGAAACTTAGTAGGAGAAAAGTTCCATAAAGGAGTCTGGAATATATGGGGGCGAGCCCACTTGGGATTTTTTTGTGGATGCGGTAAAGAAACAATATTACCCTATTGGCAACTATGAGGACCAATACATGAGATGGACTACACTGCGGCAAGAGAGGGGCCAAGCAGTTCCAGAGTTCACCAATGCCTTCCATACCTTGCGCACCAAGCTCAGTATCAAAGACTCCGAACGACATTTGGTTCTGAAATACCATGGGGCTCTACACAGATACATCCAAACGGAAATGGATTTTCTGGACATCTCATCACTCGGTGTTGCTTATCGATATGCTATTAAAATCGAGCAGAAATTTAAGTACCAGAACAAACGATAATTTTTTAATGATGTGGCCATGTTAGTTATGTTTCAGTGTAAATCCTATTACAATACGTTTCATTTATTGTCTTTGGTCTCCAAAATCCATTGAACAAGATTGAAATTGTTCAATATGTATTTCTTAAATCTTGTTTTGTGCAACTTTTAGTTACTCAATATGTATTTCTTAAATCTGGTTTTGTGCAACTTTTAGTTACTCAATATGTATTTCTTAAATCTGGTTTTGTACAAGTTTTTTTACAACTTTAAGTGGAGCTCAAATAATTGAAATAATCGATTCTGCATCTTTACCTCTTAAAATTTGTTTTATCAATTCTTTTTATCCATTCCGTGATGTCCATACCTCTTTTGCAAGTTGGCGAAGGGCTCAAACATGTAGAAACCCGTATTTCTCAATTCTATTTTTCTTGAAAAAAGAATTAAAATCCTTCTCAATAGATTCTACTTAAAAACCATAAACTATATTCCATATTCCATGTGATTAGTTGGAGATAAAATTCCATTTAAATTTTATAAAAATGTTAATTTTAATCAAATTGAAACTTTATCATCGTATTGTGTTGAATTATTGATACCCGTCCAAAACAATCGTGAAAAGATTATGCCTCAATGTTTTGATAGCCCTTTTTTCAAATATAGAGTTATTATAGCTCAAACCACACATGAGGGAAAATAATATCTATAAAGTATATACAGATCTTATCATGTTGAATTTTTAACTTTTGAATGGTATAAAAGTCAGCACTATAGCTTAAGAAGGCATATTTGTGTGGCCTGGAATGCATTGTGATTTAACCATCCACCAAATTCTAATTTATTCGATTTTTAAAAGTCAGCACTATAGCTTAAGAAGGAATATTTGTGTGGCCTGGAATGCATTGTGATTTAACCAACCACCAAATTCTAATTTATTCGATTTCTTAAGTCACACTATAGCTTAAGAAAGCATATTTGTGTGGCCTGGAATGCATTGTGATTTAACCATCTACCAAATTCTAATTTATTAAATTTTTATGGTAGTTTTAAAACTCTCAATGACATCTTTTGATATTACAAAATATTTAGTTTTATGGATAATGAATGACATCTTTTGATATTACAAAATATTTAGTTTGACATCTTTTGATATTACAAAATATTTAGTTTTATGGATAATGAATGACATCTTTTGATATTATAAAATATTTAGTTTTATGGATAATAAATGAATAATGTTAAAATGATAGATTTACAATTATATCATATTCGTATATGTTATAATACCATATTCACATATGTTATCAGTATAGATTTATTTTAATCTCATATTTATCAAATATCAAGAGGGATCAATTTTTTGGATGTGCAAACTTTTAATCTTTCCTCAAGTTTTGCACTCTAAAAAATGTTTTTAATAATTATAATTATAAATATTATTTTTATAATATTTTTTATTATTTTTAATTGAACCTACTTTATTATTATAATTATAATTATAATAGTAACATAACACTAAACACTTTACACCTCAACATCTCCCCATACTGGATTGTAGAGTGTCTCTCAATACAATAAAAAATAAGTAATATAATAAAAAATCATGAATCAAAACAAACACCTTATCCCACTAATTATTTCAATACATCAATATTTATTTCATCGATGCTTTATTCCTCTACATTAGTTGAATTTTAATGAACTTTCCAAATTATTCCAACATCACAATACACTTTGTAATCTAACAAATGTAATTATATATTATTAGTAATTTCTCAAGCATGTACTATAGTTATCGGTCACGAGCTCAAGTTATATTAATTCCTTGTATTTTTACACTCAATTTATCCAATGTTTTCTTATATTTTTTTATTAAACTTCTTTTATCAAATACAAAAAAATATATTGTTTATTTATTTATTTTTTTCGTGAAGTTAATTTCTAATTGATCTAAACAAATTTGATGAGCTATAATTACCTTGGTGTGTTTACAATCTTTTATCATATTTATCAACCTTCAAAAATGATTTTTTAAAGATAAATTTACATTGGCAGGTCTGACACTCAGATACTCCCCCCCATGTCTCTCTGCAATTAAGGTATCAAATCTCTTTGCAATCGATGCCTCTTTAGAATCGAGGTATCCATTGCATCAAGGAAAGCTTGTATGTAGACATGCCACAGTTTGCATGAACATTCTTACTATAATCTATATAGAGTTTATCAACTATTTGAATCGAATGCCAACACTGCTCATCCGTGAGCTCCTGCTTCTCCTCTACCATTATCACTAGAAATCTGTCTCATCCCCGAGCTAGTGCTCCTCCTCCTTCCGCTCCTCTACGACTATGACATTACAACCACACAATTTTCTCTTTTTTGGTAGGGCCCACACTTATCAACTCCATGCAAAAGAATTTCTTGAGTTGTATTATGACAAAGATGAGATCTACTTCCCCGATCATAGTTATCTTATTCTCCTTCATATCCATTGCGATATACTCTACCCCTGTAAAAAAATATATGTCCATCACTTATCAATGTTTGAAACCCAATGATTGATAAGAGAATATTTTTGGCGATAGCTTTACTAAATGAATTTTACCTTCAACTCCTGCAATCATCCACAATGCCCTTCTCTTTCTTTTGTTGTTCTCAATTTCCAACAATTTCAACACTATTTTATGCAAACGGGCCATTGTCATCAATGATTGAATTTCATAATTGCAATATAGAGAAATTAGGTGATTTTACAGTACGACACATGGTCTAATAGATGGAAATATTGCTAGCCTTACAAACATAAGTTACTACTAGCCACAAGGAAGCTTCAAAGTACCGTGAGACATCGACCCACAATTTCCATGGGTAAGTTAAACTCCTCTATTCTGGCATATGATGACTAACAAACTAGTTGCATTCTATTCTCAAGACTTTTTTTTTCATTATGTAAGTGATCACTATGAAAAAAATGGCCCATAAGATTCATTTCGAAAGTTTAACAACAATAACAACAACAAGAATATTCACTCTGATATGCTTGGAGATCAAAGTCCTTCATTAGTTTAACCAATAAATCTATGAGCCATATTGATCACTAAATATGGTGACAAGCACTTGAGAATTCAATGCTTTAAAAAACACAGATTTCGATATAATCAGGAGGGGATTTCGTGCCCATATATGAAAATCCTATAGTTTTGAAAGGAAAGTCATTTTCTTGTTGGAAATACAATTTTAGAAGTGTGAAGATGTTAATGAAGTGAGTTAAAAGTTTCTTTAAAACATAACTACTAGGATCCATGCCCTCTCATTCACCTTGTAAACTATTTGCACAATAGCTAACATATATACTAGCATTACATTAATCCCTTATTATGCATAGATTTTGCAAGAAGGTGTTGCTTTGACAATATGGTTGACATAACTCATACATATTTTTTCAAGCACGACAATAATTAAAATTATGATGTCCATTCATTGGATTCTTTTCTAAAATAACCAAAAATATCAACATCATTAGGCAAGCATTACAAATTCCTAAAATAATGAAGACTATGAAGAAGCCTTTTCATTTCATGTCCATGGATTAGCCTAGTTCTTATTTAAATTAAAATGAATTTTATAGCTTCGGTGAAGCAAGGGTTAGAATCCCATTGTGCAAAACCTATAGGCTAATTGTGTAGAGGCCATTATAATGACTAATTAATTGATTGAATTTCAACGGTAGAAACTTACTCTTTCACAATGCCAAGTACATAGTCCATGATTATCTACATCGTGCCACTTTCATACATAATTTCCTTTGATTTTTGATTGTTGATTGCTAGTAGAATAACAAGAATGGTTTGATTGTAGATTTGAAAGGTATTTTTTTTTTTGGTTTTCTTTCAAATAAATGAATTTTGGAAAACAGATTGTACAAGTGGAGTAGCTAGAATGTAGAGGAGTCACCATCAACACCAAAGCTATAGATTTTCCATCCAAGCATCTTGAAAAATATTTCCTGCGACCTCTTTTGTGCAGGATTGAAGCTCGGTCTTTACATTCTTCAAATGAATGTAAGATGCATTAACTAGATGAAAGAGAAGTCCTTGTCCATAGTTGGGTTAAACTTGAATCTTTGAATGAGTCAAATGAGTCTAGTCTAACAACTGGCATCCGAGCGAAAGGTAACTTGCAAGAAAAGAGGGTTCCTGGTTCGAGTGGGAGCAATGACGAAAGATGGAAAGTTTAGGGTCAAGAAATTTAATGGAAAAAACTACTAGTTATGGAAGATGCAGATGGAAGATTATTTATATAAGAAGGATCTATTCCTACCATTGGGTGGAATAGCAAAGAAGCCGACGACCATGAAGGATGAGGAATGGGAGGTTCTTGACAGAAAGGCACTAGGAACGATACGGTTGAGCTTGTCAACGTCGGTGGCTTTCAATATTTCAAAAGAAAATACAACGAAGGAGATGATGGATGCATTGGCTAAACTGTATGAAAAAACCTCAGTGTCCAATAAGGTATTTCTAATGAATATATTATTTAATATGAAGATGTCAGAAGGTGGGTCTGTTGCAGATCATTTAAATGAATTTAATACGATTACCAATCAACTAAGTTCTGTAAAAGTGGACTTTGATGATGAGGTCAGGGATCTTCTAATCTTGTGCTCATTGCCAGAAATATGGAATGGATTGGTCATGGATGTAAGTAACTTTGTCTCTAGTTCACGCACTCTAAAATTTGATGATGTTGTTGGTGTTATCCTTAGCAAGGAAATGCGATGAAAAAACACATGTGAGACATCAGGTAATGTGTTAAACATGGAGAACAGGGGAAGACAAAAGGATAGAGGAAAGGGATTAGGGAACCACATGAATTCTATTAGGGGAAGATCCAAATCTAGACTTGGAAAGATGGAGTATTGGAATTGTGGAAAGAAAGGACATTTGAAGAAAGACTGCAGAGCTCTAAAGAAACAAAGAGATGAACAACAAGAGAAAAATCAAGAAGAAAATGTAACAGGTAATGTGTTACAAGATGCTTTGATTCTTTCTGTAGATAATATTTATGAGTCTTGGGTAGTAGATTCAGGGGATTCATTTCATGCCACACTCCGTAGGAAACATTTTCTAGATTATGTTCAAGGTGATTTTGGATAGGTTCATTTGGGTGATGATGCACCATGCAAAATTGTTGGAATGGGAAAGGTAAAAATAAAGAACAGGAATGGAAACCAATGGTTGTTGAAAGAGGTAAGACATGTTCTAGATCTAAGGTAAAATCTAATTTCAACAGGGCAGTTGTCAAGTGAAAGTTGTATATCCATATTTACAGATAGGCTGTGGAAGGTCACCAAAGGATCACTGGTGATAACAAAAGGAGAGAAGGTAGGTACATTGTATTTATGTATTGGTAATGCTGACTCTTCTATCTCTTTAGCTTCTACATGAGTGGATACAACACTCTGGAATCATAGGCTTGGACACATGAGTGAGAAGGGAATGTATATACTTCACAAAAGAAATTTGTTGCCAGATCTTAAACAAATAGATTTGGATTTCTGTGAGCATTGTGTTTATGGAAAACAAAAGAGAGTCAAATTTCTCAGAGTCAGAAAAGAAAAGAAGAGTGAAAGGTTAGAGCTTGTGCATACAGATGTATGGGGACCGGATCATGTATCATCTCTTGGTAGTTCTCATTATTATGTTACTTTTATTGATGACGCAACTAGAAAAACTTGGGTTTATTGCATTCAACAAAAATCTGATATTTTTGATACCTTTAAGAAATTGAACTCTTTGGTTGAGAACGAGACAGGAAAAAGGTTGAAGTGTCTCAGATCAGACAATGGCGGTGAATATTGCAGCAAAGAGTTTGATGATTAACGTTCATACCATGGGATTCATAGACAAAAGACAGTTCTAGGAACACCACAAGAAAATGACGTGTCAGAAAGGATGAATAAGACAATCATGGAGCGTGAAAGGAGTATGAGATTGAACGCTGGTTTTACCTTACAGTTCTGGGGAGAAGTTGTAGATAATTTTGTTTACTTAATAAACAGAGGACCTTCAAGATCTCTGGATGGTAGAATTCCAGAGGAGGAATGGACAGGTAAAAAGGTAATCTATTCTTTTTTGAAGACTTTCGGTTGTCAAGTATTTGTCCATGTTGATAAAGAAAATAGAACAAAGCATGAGGCAAAATCCAAGAAGTGTACCTTTATTGGATACAGTGTTAATGATTTTGGTTATCGCTTATGGGATTATGAAAATCACAAAATCATTAGGAGTAGAGATGTCATATTCAATGAGAAGGTCATGTACAAAGATCAGTTGCAGGGAAAGAAACAAGAAAAAGAAAAACTAGAGTACACAGTGCTTGATGAGATCACTGAAAAAGAAATTCCAAAGGTACTAGAAAATCAAAATGTACAACAACATGAGAAACATGTACCTCAAACTCCTGCAAGTGTTGTTAGAAGATTTACCAGGTTAAGTAGACCCCCTGAACGATACTCTCCTTCATTGTATTATTTTTTTTTTACTGATTCTGGTGAACCAGAATGTTATGAAGAGGCAATGCAGGTAGACACTAAAAATAAGTGTGAGCAAGGAATGAAAGAGGAAATGGATTCCCTGGTAAATAACTAGACTTGGGATTTGGTTCAATTTCCCACAGGAAAAAGAGCATTACAGAATAAATGGGTTTACAAGTTGAAGGAAGAAGATGGAGGCAAAAAATGGTACAAGGCTAGAGTTGTTGTAAAGGGGTTTGCACAAAAGAAAGGTATAGATTTTGATGAAATATTTTCTCATGTTGTTAAAATGAATTCAATTAGGACTATTTTAAGTCTTGTGGTAGTAGAATATTTGCATCTTGAACATTTAGATGTAAAAACAACTTTTCTCCATGAGGATTTGGAGGAAGAGATTTATATGCAGCAGCCACAGGGGTATGAGGTCAAAGGGAAGAAAAATTTGGTATGCATGTTGAAGAAGAGATTGTATGACCTAAATCAAGATCCAAGGCAGTGGTATTTGAAGTTTGATAGGTTTATGACAAAACAAGGTTATAGTAGATGTCTTTCTGATCATTGTGTTTATTTTAAAAAGCTAGAAAATGGAAGCTGTATTATATTGCTATTGTATGTAGATGACATGCTTGTTGCAGGGTATAATATGAAAGATATGAATGTGCTCAAGAATAAATTAGCTAATTCATTTGTGATGAAGGATTTGGGTGTTGTAAAGAAAATCCCTGGTATGATAATAACAAGAGACAGGAAAAATCGCAAATTCACATTATCTTAGGGTGAGTACATAGAGAAGGTGTTGGAGAGGTTTATAATGCAGAATGCAAAACTACTTAGTACACCTTTGGCCAACCATTTCAAATTAACTAAGGAAATGTGTCCCAAGACACAAGAGGAGATATAATACATGTCCAAGGTCCCTTATTCATCAATAGTTGGTAGCTTAATGTATGCAATGGTTTGCACAAGACCAGATATTGCACATGCAGTGGCAGTTGTGAGTAGTTATATGAACAATCCAGGTAAAGAACATTGGGAGGAAGTAAAGCGGATTCTTAGATATTTGAGAAGTACTGCTACTCATGCATTATGTTTTGGAGGTTCAGACACTATTCTACAAGGATATGTTGATTCAAATATGGAAGGTGATAAAGATAGAAAGAGGAGCACCATAGGGTATGTTTTTACTATAGGTGGAACAATAGTAAGTTGGATTTAGAAACTGCAAAAGGTTGTTGCACTTTCAACAACAGAAGCAAAGTATGTTGCTGCTACAGAGGCTAGTAAAGAAATGATTTGGTTATAAAGGCTTATGGAGGAATTGGGAAAGAAGCATGAGAATATAAGGTTGTAGTGTGACAGTAAGAGTTCCATTCATATTGAAAATAGCTCAACATTTCATTCAAAGACTAAGCATATACAACTATGGTACCATTTCATACGACCTGTCTTAGAAGATGGACATTTGAAGTTAGAAAATATATAGACTAGCCAGAATCCTGCAGACATGTTAACAAAGGGAGTAACCAGGGAGAAACTTAGTTCCTGCTCAGTTTCAATTGGTCTTCATGCATGAAGGTGAATATGAGAAATTTTCTAGATCCAATAAGGATCATAGTCCAACATATACAACATCAATGGATCTGTTGAGATCGGTCTCCAAGTGGGAGATTGTTGGTTGTGGAGCCTGATTATCTTCCTTATTCACAGGCCTTTATTTTCATCCATGTTTATACCCCATGAAGAATTTACACCTCGAAAGAATGTACACTCCTCCATGTGGGGGAGTGCAGGGGGGGCTTGCCCCTCCTACGAGGGTTCAGGCACGAAGCCCCCCACAATTTTTTTTTCCTTGTAAATGTATATTATAATTTCATAGTAAATCTAGACCGTTCATTCTAAGGTCGCAAATCTGACAATAGAAGTTATGTGAGGGTTTTTTTCCCTAGAAGGCAACCCTCTTTTATGAGGGAAATGTATTGCGGCTATGTATCATTGTGAATATTGTATTTTGAGTGAGGAGACTATGAGNTTGTAATTTCATAGTAAATCTAGACCATTCATTCTAAGGTCACAAATCTGACAGGAGAAGTTATGTGAGGGTTTTTTTCCCTAGAAGGCAACCCTCTTTTATGAGGGAAATGTATTGCAGCTATGTATCATTGTGAATATTGTATTTTGAGTGAGGAGACTATGAGAGAAAGAAGATGAAGTTACAACGGGTGTGCTATAGGTTGTATCCCTTCATTTGCTAGATACTAATAAAGGAAGGACTTGACAATTTTTCTGGTGGACGTATCCCACACTGGGTGAACCACGTATATCTGTGTCTCTATTGTATTGTGTATCTTCTGTGTTTTATTTCCGTATTTGTTTTATTTTATTGCTCCACGATCTTGTTTTGCTAACAACTTATAGCTATGTTCTACATGGGTTGCATGCATTAATCGGTGGGATTCCCAGTTCACATTGTATTGATGTGTTGGAGTGCATGTACACCATATGAACCGTGAAAGCTCAAATGTCAATTATTAATGTCGATTTTCTTCATTAAGTGAATTGTGCAGGATCACGTTCTAGTCCCCAAGACCAATTGAATATTCATCCGTGACTTGAGATTCTGTAATATGATACCAATGATTACACACACACACACACACACACACACACATATATTTATTATTATTTTTTTTAATTTTTTAATTTTTTTTTTTCTTGATGTAGATTGGGTTGGAGATATTGACCACACAATATATACAAGTGGTTATGTTTTTAACCTTTTTGGTGGAGCAATCAGTTGGATGAGCAAGAGGCAGGTTGTAGTTTCACTGTCAATTACAAAAGTTGAATACATGGAAACTACTTATGGAATTTGTTAGCACATGAAATGCGCTGGGGTCAATTCCACCTCATTTTTTACTTTTGTTTAGGTTTAGTTGAAGTCACATGGTTAATTTAGTCTCATGTATAAAGTCTTTTAGTCGCTTCAATAAGATAAGTCTAAGGTCATTATATCATGTTTTAATAAGCCTAGGGGTGTTGTTATGTTACAAATATAAGGTTACCTAAGCTTTTAAATCAAGTTGGTACCTTTATGACTTGTAGCCAATCAGTTTCAAAGGTCGTTGCAAAAACTCCTAATATTTCGTAGCAGCACATCATTTCTGTCACATCGCTACAAAAATGTTGAAACAAAGGTTTTGAAACGAATACACTGCAAAAGTCCTTGATTTCAAATTGGTGGTTGGTTCAATGCCATGGAACTTGCAAAAGATAATGATGAGGGGTAGAGTTTTGGTCGTGTCTTATGTGATTTGCAATTTTCAAACAATAAAACCTTATTCGCTGTGAAATTCCCGGGCTCGGAAAAACTACGTTGCCAAAACTCTGTTTGCTATTGAAGCCCACCATTATCTTTCTGATTTTTACCAGTAGTCATGTCATCTGAGAAAAAAAAACTAAGTGATTCAGAAATGGTCAAGGGAGGTCTTATTTTTGGTCTGCTCAAATTTAGAAACTGACAAGTAAAGGGTTTTAAAATTCTCCACTAAGATTGATTTTTTGGATATGGAGCAAGTATTGCACGATCTAATTTCATCAAAAGCAAAGGCTAACACCATCATAAATATTGTACATGAGTAAAATTAGGTTTCAAAGGAAGACAATCAAGAACATAGATTTCGTAGTGAAATACAATACATTGTGAAATTTCCTGTAGCAGAAGTTTTGCAGCGAACTGGTACACTCTGAAATTGTATTTTCAACATATATTCTAAACGATGATCTGGGGTTTTCTCATTTTTTTGTTGAGAAACATTGTGATGTTATTTACTTGCTAAAAAAAATTAGCCCGATTGAGTTAAACATTTGAGAGAAAATTTATAAACATCAACTACAAAAGTTTTACAACGAAAGTGCACTGTGAAATTGGACAAATTTCTAGAATTCGACTTGGTGGAGCTCTAATGTGGCAAGAACGACCCCAAATTGAGTTGGATGATAAAGTTTGAATATTTTTCTATCAAATCCCATGATTTTATTTCCAGTTAGCACATTTTTTAGTTGCTCAAAAACATAATCCTAAAAAATAGGATCTAGAATTAAATATTCTTCTGTTTTCTGTTTCAGATTCTATAATTATGTAACAGTTTCTATTTTTGGTAAAACAAAAGGATTCAACTCCCTTGGGGGAGTAATTAAGTATTTGCAATGACATCCTATATATTGTAATGATAACAAGAGAAAATAGTTCATTCCATGAACCAAGAGAGGCTCAAGAGAGCTTGAGGGGAGTTTTCTTGTATATGCTTATTTATAAGCCTGAGGGCATGTGATGTAAATTTTTCTTCCATGGAAGATTCATAAGAGATGTTTATCAGATTGTGTATTCTTTTTTTTCCATTACAATATTTCATCTTTCTTGAATATAGTGCAGGTTTTGAAGATCAAAGGCTGCATGTGATTAATAAATCTATGAGCAACAAAGGATTTGCTGCATCCTGCTTGTTAATCATTGTTTTATTTCAAGTATCTTGCATTCGTTTTGTAGAGAGGATTCCTACCTGATGGATGTTCTCTTTTTTTTCATCTTCTTCACTCTTCTACCCATCATTATGTAAATATTTCTCCTGATATGCAACTTGATTACCTTTAATATGGAGAGAGGTTATGACTCCATTTCCCAATGGTGAAATATCATTGATCTACAATTAATTTGCTGCCCGCTCCTTTCTTGTAGAGTCTTGTTGATCCACCTACCAAATTCGATTTAAGTATTCAAATTCTGATGGGTACTGGGGTCATCCTTATAATAGTCTAAGGGCAACTTCTAGTGCTAACATTTTTGGCACCATTGTCGGGGAACAAAGACATGAAGATATATTCACTGGGCTGTACGACAAAGAGTATGACCAACACTTGATGGTGAACAAGTGTTGGTGACAAAATAGGTTGAAGATCAAAGGTTGCATGTGATTAATAAATCCATGAGCAACAAAGGATTTGCTGCATCCTGCTTGTTAATCATTGTTTTATTTCAAGTATCTTGCATTCGTTTTGTAGAGAGGATTCCTACCTAATGGATGTTCTCTTTTTTGTCATCTTATTCACTCTTCTACCCATCATTATGTAAATATTTCTCCTGATATGCAACTTGATTACCTTTAATATGGAGAGAGGTTATGACTCCATTTCCCAATGGTGAAATATCATTGATCTACAATTAATTTG
>JASDQU010109207.1:145256-158268 GCA_032191745.1 Picea mariana
CCGAATGCGCGATATGCACAATAAGGCCCTGATCCAACGGTCCTCCTGCGTCCTGGATCCAACGACTATCCTTGCTCCTTGCGATTTTTCCACTCGCGACTTTGTGGGTTGGAGCACCCAACTCTTGCGCTCTCTCCTTGCGAAACCCCGAGATGCGAGAAGTCAACAGAGCATTGAATCCATTCTCCAGACAACACGTGTCCGCCACCTGTCACCACTTCTCCCTCTGTCTGGGCATCTTATCGTTATGTGGGTCCCACCAAGCGGACGTGCCACGTGTTGCACAAGCTTTCGCAACTCGCAAGCTCGGGACTTCTACAGTCGAAACTGATTCCCCTCAACCTCCGAGACCCCGATATGCGATATGGTGAGGAGGTCCCGACTCAATGGTTGCTCCTACTTCTCGCTATTCGGGACTTCGCGACTCCAAGGGTTTGGTCTTCCACCTCCAAACTCATGAACCCTATATACGTGAAATAGTTAGATCTCTGCCACCTGTCCTCCAACATGGACGGTCCTGATCCTCTTGCGACTTCACTGCTCATGAAGTCAAAAGGCTTCCTTTTCTGGCTTTCGGTGTCCGAATCCCCGATAGAGAGGATCCTGCGACACATGTCCGCTCTTAGACGAACGACTCAGATTTCCTCGGGACTTTGCTACTCGTGAAGTCAAAAGACTTCCTTCTCTGGCTTTCGGTCTCCAAATCCCCGATAGAGAGGATCCTGCGACACGTGTCCACTCTCAGACGAACGGCTTAGATCGACTTCACCCTTTCACAATTTCTAGTGTCGAGTGCTCGGACTCTCGTCCTCTGAACTCTCGAACGCTGAATTCTCGATACGACACTCCTTCGGGACTTTCACTCTGCTGCTCTTTGCATGAGGTTTTTAACTCTCGTGCAACTCTCAAATCCTCAAGGGGTTCTATGACCTCTACGCCTCTATAGAATCTTTGCACACAAAGTGATACCTCTTCTGAGCTTTTCAAAAGGGTGTCTCTATGGGGAGGTTTATCCGGGGTATCACCTGAGACGGATAAGGGTATAGATTTCCCGAGAAACGGCTTGAATTCTGAATTGATTCAATGTGCATATATACATATAAATCTATTTATAAACATAAGCCATACGTGGCCCTTCCATTATAAGCATGCAACCACCATTTTTGAATAAAAACACTACAAAGGCAGTCTTATACTCAACCATTCATAAAACTACACAGATTAAGAGCATATATGTCAACATATAAATTTCACGATGCAAGATGTAAAACACTTATCAGAAATAACACCAGAAGTGAGTGCAACTGCTGAGAGGGTTGCTTGTTTCCACCCAACCGTAGGCTCAGCGACTCCCAACGGATTTACCACTAGCCACCCCCGAGCTAAGACTAGGATGCTGCGAGACTGCGTCTCGGTTTTCCAATGACCGAGAACAAGGGTTACTCTCCCCCTTCTCTTCTATCACTCACTCTGCATATCTCCAGAGTTCTTCCTCCTTCCCTCGCGTCTGCCCCCTCTGCACTTCTTCCACACGCATTTCCCTCTTGCAAGGTTGCGTGTGGCGTGATTTCCCTCACGGTGGTCAGGCCCGAGGCTCCTACGGATGGGCGGTTCACTTCCCCCATCCCTCATTAAGTCCTGAGGAGCCATCTACCTACTAACTTGAGAGTAATTTATTTCGGGCTAGCGAGTCGCTCTTGGTTCTCCGGGCCAGTGAAGTCCAAATACGGTATTGGTTTCGGTGGAAGTTAACGCCACCTTTCCAGGTGCCTTCCACCACCTTTCTTCAGCCATCGTGGTCCCTTTTTCAGCATATCCCCTCTCAAAAGTCCTACAATATATATTCATAATATTATTCACATTCATCGACCTTTTTCACAAGGTCCATTACATCACACATTCACATTTTTGAGTTTGCCACAGTTCTTGGCCAATATAGTTATTTTTACAAACTGGGGGAAACAGGGTGTTACATCAGTAGTCCCTCTCTTGTATCCTTGTTGTTATAGATAATTATCAAGCCTTGAGAACCATGCTCTAAGAGCTTGTTTAAGACCATGCAAATCCTTTTTTAGTTTACATACATAATCCTGATTTACTGTGAACTTAAATCCTTCAGGTTGTTCTAAATATACTTCTTCCTCTAAGGTTCCATTTATAAATGATGACTTGACATCCATTTGATATATTTTGAAGTTTTTGAAGCATGCAAATGCCAAAAACATTATGATAGCTTCTAATCTTTCCATTGGGGAAAATGTCTCCTCAAATTAAATTCCTTCAACTTGGACATATCCCTTGCATACTAATATGGATTTATTCTTTATAATCTGTCTATTTCATTAAGTCTATTCTTGAAAATCTATTTGGTCCTTATCACATTTTTGTCTTCTGGTCTTGGGACCAGTTCCTAGGTTTGATTTTTCTCTATTTGGTCAAGTTCTTCATTCACTGCTTTTATACAATATTCATTCTTACTGGCTTATGAAAATGATTTAGGTTCTACCAGAGAAAGCATTTCCTAATCTAATTCAAATGCAAGTTTTCTTCAAGTTTCTATTCCTACACTTTTATCCCCTATGATTTGGCTATTGTGGTGATTCTTTTGAACTCTTTTTGATGGATCTTTTGGCAAGGGTGTTTCTTCCTCATCCTTTTATTCATCAATTTGTGTTTCATTCTCTTGTATTTCTTCAACATCTTCTTCATTTTGTGATTCACCATATTCTTCATCATGTGATTCACCATCTTCTTCATCATCACTAGTTCTTCTCCATTCATCAACTTTTTATTTATCTTGAGATTTGATTTTTCTCAACTTTATATCATCTACTTTTACATTTTCACTTTCCATTATTTTGTGCAATATTAGATTATAACATCTGTAAGCCTTTTTTTTTGGTGAGTAACCAAGAAATATCCCCTCATTTGACCTGGAATCAATTTTTCCTAGGTTATCATCATCCCTCTTAATATATCATTTTCTCCCAAAGACTCTAAAGTGTTTGAAAGATGGTGGTCTACCAAACCATAGCTCATAAGGTTTCTTGTCATGGTTAACTCTAAGTTGTGCTCGGTTGAGTATGTGAACTACTATATATACTACATCTCTCCAAAACTTATCTAGAAGTTTGGCTTCATTCAACATTGTTCTTGCAACCTCTTGAACAATTCTGTTTTTCCTTTCAACAACTCCATTATGTTGAGGAGTTCTTGGAGCTGGAAGTTACTCTTGATTCCTTGATATTGACAAAATTTATTGAGTTCATTAGAGGTAAATTCCCCTCCATTGTTTGACCTCAGACATTTGATCTTGAGATATGTCTCATTCTCTACATAAGCTTTGAATGCCTTAAACTTTTCAAATGCCTCTAATTTTTCCCTGAGGAAGTATACCCAGGTCATCCTTGTATAGTCATCAATAATCAACATGAAGTGATGTTCTCATTTTATAATTCTAGTCCTAGTAGGTCCATAGAGGTCAGTGTGAACAAGTTCCATGGGTCTTGATGTAGAGTATTCTTTTGTCTTGAATCTGACTTTCGTCTGCTTCCCAAGTTGGCAATTCTTACAAATAGGGTCAGAAGGTTTTAAAATCTTTTGCATGTCCTTCACTGCTGCCTTTCTACTAGATTTGATCATATTGTGAAAGCTCAAGTGTCCCATTCTTTTGTACCACAACCAAATTTCATTTGCTTGACTCATGTAGCAATCTTATTCTTCTTTAATATCTAAAATATATACATTACTTGATGTTGTTGGAGCAATAACTACTAAATTTCCTAATCCTTCCTTCCTGATTTCACATTTTTGGGAGTAAAAAATGAGTATATGTCCTTGATCACAAGTTTGTATTACACTTAGAAGATTAGGCTTTGGATTTTCAACTAGTAGCACATTTTTTGCTTTATTTTTCTTGTCTCCCAAAGTGATTGTGACTTTTCCAAGTATTATCGCAGATACAATATCTCCAAATGTGACACTTATTTTTTCCTTCTTTGTCAAATTGAGAATTTTTCTTTTATCTCCTATCATATTCTTAGAGCATGCACTGTCAATATATCATTGACACTTTTTGTTCTTGGAATACATGGCTACTTTACATTCTATTACCTTTTATTTCACATGTTTTTCTTTCCATATATTTTTATCTTTATGGTTGGGAATGCTTGTTTTCAAGGATTGCATTGAAAATCTACATTCACTGGCTTTATGACCATAATTGTTGCACTTGTGACATTCAACATTGTAATCTTGTAAATGAGAGACTAAATTATAGTTTCTTTTCTCTGCATTATTCTTGTTTTTCTTGTATCTTTGGACATTTTTGGAATTGTACTTTCTATAGGATTTACAATGTATTTCTTTATGTCCAAGATTATTGCAAGAGTAGAAATATCCAAAGAAGATATGTTGATATCTATTAGGGGGAGTCCTTTTGGTCACTATGTTCTTTTTGTCTTCTTTTTCTTTTGTAGGGGGTGTTGATTTCTATTTATAAGGAAGACTCTTTAATGGTACCATATTCCCCATGTTATCTTCCCCTTTTAAGGGGCTTCTAATAGCATCTACATAAATGATTGGTTGTTTATCATTATTCTGTTTTGCAGAGGTTATATCTTGATCATATCCTAGTCTTGTCTTATCGTTTGGTGAACTTTGACTATTAAGAATGTCATTCAATATTTTTGAACTGTTCTCAAATCTTGATTGGTTGTTTCCTTTCTCATGTTCCCTCTTTATTTGAACAATTCCAGTCTCTAGTTTCTTACAATCTTGCTATTTTTCATTGAGTTGTTTAATCAAGACTTCCTCATTTCTCTTGGCTTCTCGAAGTTGAGTCTTCAGGTCAATGATGATTTGCTCTGATTCTTTGATGGTTTTTTAAACTTCCTTTTCTCTTAATTGTTGTGCTTCTTCAAATTCTAGCAGCTGTACCCTCAGTAACTTGTTCTTCTTTTTATACTTTCTAATTTTATCTAGAGCACTGACTAGTTTTTCTTCTATGTCTACTTCTCCTTCATCCTCAGAGTTTTCTTCAATCTCAAAATTATTTTTAGAAAGATTATATTGGGTTTCTATACCCATAAATAGATGTTCTGACTCTTCATCTTCACTTTCTTCAGATGAACTGTTGCCCTCTTTGGTGTAAAATGTCTTCTTATTTTTGTTTTTGGTCTTGACCTTTTTATGGTATTTCTGATTGTAAGCTTATTCATCATCATTATCTTCTTGTTTGGGATAGGGACATTTGTTAACGAAGTGTCCAATTTTTCCACAGTTGAAGCATTTGAAAGATAACTTCCCTTTGTATTTTCCAGATACTTTCTTGAGTTTTCTTATAAATTCGAACTCTTCTTCATCTGATATATTTGAGTGATTTTCATTTGGAACATGATTATGGTTCTTTGTTTATTTTGATGCTTTGAAGGCTGTTTCCCTTTTTGATGACTTTTCTTGCCCGGTTCTCATTTCATATGCTATAAGAATCCCATGAAGTTCATCCATTGTAATAATGTCAAGGTCTTCTTGATCTTCCAAGGTAGATACCTTGGCATCATATATCATTGGTAATGATCTCAACACCTTTTGGACAATAATCTTGTCTTTTAGTTCTTCTCCCAATGCTCTGATTAAATTGACTATTTCATCCACTCTTTGAAAATATTCTGCAATGTTTTCTTCCTATTTCATCTTTAGACTCTCAAACTACCCTATGTGTGCTTGAAGTTTAGCTTGCTTGAACTTTCCATATTCTTCATAGATGATCTTCAATTTATCCCAAATTTCCTTTGCCTGTTTAAGGTGCATCACTTTTACAAATATAGGATTTTCTATTCCTCCAAGAATAGCATTGACAACTCTTGAATTGTCATTGGATAACTTTTTTGCAGCAACATCAATAGGTGGAGTAGATGGAGAAATGTAACCATTTTAAACAAATTTCCAGACATCATAGCCAAAGGCCATCAGACAATTTTTCATTCTTATACTCCATAAAACATAATCATTTGTTTTAAACAATGGTGCTCCATTGGAGGACATTCCTTCTTCTTGATACATTTGATCTCTTCAGAATCTACCTTCCAATGGTTAAATTGTGGTGAAGCCAATCGCTCTGATGCAAATTGTTGAAATAATGGCCAATACTGAGAAGGGGGGGGGGTGAATCAATATTTCTTCTTCTTTTAAAATTTTAACAATTATTAATTCACAAATTATTTAATCATAACAATTGATTAACAAGAATGTAATGAATACATAAATTTAAATATAACAATAACAAGTACAAGTTAAAATTGTGTGAGAGACGTCAATCTCTCTTCTTCTGAGCACCAACTCAAGGAGACACCAATCCCTTGATTTTAGAGCACCAACTCTAGGAAGCACCAACTCCCTTGTTTTAGAGCACCAGCTCTAAGACACACCAATTCCCTTGTTTCAGAGAACCAACTCTAAGAAGCACCAACTCCCTTGTTTTAGAGCACCAACTCTAGGAAACACCAAATCCCTTGTGAAACATGCTTTAAACTGTAGATGATTGCATTCCTCCAGAGCTCCTCCCTACCAACCTCATTGCATAAAATGTTTATAGTTTCTTTCTTCGACACTGCTCCTTCTTAATCTTCTGATGTAGACTGAAGAGACAATTTCCTTCTTACCATTTTTCTCTGTTTATATAGTCTCTCAAGAGGTATATGATATTGAAACAATGTGTCTTTTTGTAAAAGAGAAAATGAACCAATGCGTCTTTTTAATAATAAAACATTGCACCTCTTCATTTAATTAACACAAATGACAACTTTTCTGTTTATTAATTGATTTTAATTTAAAAAGGCAACCAAATTAGAGAGTGATTTTCATATGAAGATGCTAGAGCGATGAAAATGAATTTTAAAATTATACAGCATGGGTTTTGTACATAACATGCCAATTAGCCGACCCTTGAGAAGTTTCCCTAGAAAATGTGCGAGGTGGACGGTACATGAGGTTATTTGAAGGAAACTTGCCTAAATTTACTGTTGCGACCACCTTCTAAACTTGCCAAATGAAGCATCCACTTCAACAACATATATTTTATACTAGATCCTTGACAACTGTTGTATTCTATTGAAGCACCAGATTTGACCCTTTCTTCTTGTATTTAGAGCACTGCAACATCCTTTTGAGGTTCCATTGTAAAGATCTTTCAATGATATCTTCATGGAGTGAATAATCCCTTCACTTCTGTTCAATTGCTTCTTTTGTGAATGGATGCCAATAACATAATCCAACATAAAATTTTACTAGGATACTGATATGAACACATAAACATTAATCAAGTTCTCGGTGACCATATTTATCCTCTTTCCATCAGTGCCAACACCATACACTATGTCCAATATTAACCATATTGGTCTCCTTTGACATCAATGCTAACACCATGTCCAACATCACTAATTGATAAAGGATTTTTATTCTAAGTAAAAATTCAAATTGTGTAGGAGATATGGATTCTACTATAAATCCTTTAATGCTAAAGCTATAATTTTGGCATTTTCCTTGTAGATGCAATTGCACAAAAATATGGGCTTGAAATCACCAAATGATTCAAGTTTGTCTTTCTTTGGAATTAGGCCATGAAAGTGGATTTAAAATCTCCCAATATACTACTTGAGGTTCTATACTTTTCTATAACCCTTAGTGAATCTTCTTAAAAAATTTCATAGAATCCCCCCAAAAATTGTATCATCCACCCATAAGCCATGGGATTTTGGTTTTTTGAAAATCATGTAAGATAGTTTGAAGTTCATCCTTTGATATTGGCTCTAATATTTACCTCTCATTATTGTCATTTCTCATAAAAATAGGAAAAAAAGAAGCCATCTTTACTATTTTTGTTATGTTCATCATGTTAGGGTCTTTATAGATCCCTTCCAAATGGGCTACTCCCAACTCTACAATTTTATTAAAGGAGGTATCTTTTGATCCATATTGTTTTCACATCTCCCATATGGTATTGATAATTTATGTATTGTTGGAATAACTATGGAATAATTTTGTGTTATCATCTCCTTGAGCCATCCATACCACTTCTCCTTTTAGTCTCCATGTGGCTTATTTATCTATCAACAACTTGCTCAACAACATAGGTATTCCAACAGAGGACGAACACCTTCAGTAACCACTCACATAACCAGATCAAAGATCAACACACCGATGTTTTCACATGGTAAAACCCCTATGGGGAAATATCCACGACCCCAACAACCACGACCACTTGGAGCAGTTTATTAATGCAAAAGAAAAAAATTACAGAGAGATTTTACAAGAGAGTTTCTCACAATTGATCATTGGCAAATGACCCTCCATGCTCTTTAAATAGAGATCATGGAACAATCGGGTGTTAAGCCACAAATCAACGGCCCTTGAGATCGAGGAGATTATGAACCGTCAGATCACTCTATGTTGGGAACATATCGTGACCACCGGATTTCCTAACTACAAATGCATACTAAATAAACACACTTTTACCTAACGAGACATTAGACCAATTAGATCTTAACTAACTCCTAAGTGTCTAAATATCCTAACACAACTTCCTCCTATTTTGTAAAGTTTTTACTTTTTATGTTGCCTCGTCATATATACTTCCTACTAAATCCTATTTGTGAATTTTTTCAATGTTGTCTTCTACTTCAATTAGGGAGTGTTCATATTTGATTCTCTTAGCATAAGCTCACGATGAAGAAACCTTTTTAATCTCCTTGAGATTAGTGAAAAATTGAATATTTATTGATTCTCATGTACTATCATCATAATGCTTTCATGTACTTTTTACTAATTTAATTAATTATTCTTTCTGCATCTAGATTTGGTTGAATTTGAAATGACTTGGTGATTTACTCGAATCCTTTGCTACCTAAAGTAGGGTTGGGTGATGATTAGATTTTGAACCTATTTCTACCCAAGTTTTGATCTAACTTGGTTTGATATAAGAGACTATGATATCAATAATGTGTCTAACCTATTGGCCACCTTTGCCACACCTATCTCCAAATTCTTTAAGTAGGCACAATCTTACATGGTTACACATATACTAGATCAACTTCATCTAGTTTGTGTAGAAATAAATCAACAAGTGGAATTTCTTTTGTAGCACTAAACCATATCTCCCCTTTTCTAATAGTGAAATTTAAATCCCCCCTAGGATTATGCTTTTCCTTTTGAATTTATCCCAAGATAACAACCTTTCCTAGAATTATATCCTATTCACATAGTGTCCATATATGTTGAAAACGTAGAAGGATTCCCCCATTTCCAATTAGTATATCTCTACTCCAATACCCAAGTGAAAAACATGAAAGTTAGATAACCTAAATATCCCCTTTCTCCATCCAATTAGTAACCCCTCAAATCCCCCTTCTATGTCTACCTCTAGAATCTTCCAATCCTTCATGATTCTTTTTAATT
Organism: Picea mariana; assembly: GCA_032191745.1. Classification (NCBI taxonomy): domain Eukaryota; kingdom Viridiplantae; phylum Streptophyta; class Pinopsida; order Pinales; family Pinaceae; genus Picea; species Picea mariana. The sequence continues at coordinate 154,710 of JASDQU010109207.1, forward strand.
CTTCCTAAATCTTAATCCCTTCTTCCTTGGTTTCCTCAATGAGGATAATTCATAGCTTATGAAGCTCCAAGAGCCTTTTAAGGTTTTTTTTAATAGGATAGTTAGGCCTCTGATATCAAATGTCATAATTATCATGGGTAACTTTGTTGTATTTCCTTTCTAGCTTTGTCTTGAACAATTGCAATATGATATTTCCTACCCATGGATGAGGGCTATATTTATTTGTGTCGAGTCTTATCTAACCCTCCCTCTAGTCCTTGCTATGAGAGAACCAAGGTAGGTTGTATAGATATAAAAGGATATCTAGGTTGAACATATAACATAGGCCTTTCCCCAAGGCATGGAGGCATATTACCTAAACCCAAATCCTTATCCAATTGGGATATGTGTTCGATGGCTTGCTTATATTCCCCCTCAATGTTCCCTAAGATTACATCTATTTATCTATTCTTTTCTAACACAAAGTTAGGATAATTACCCTTTGTAGGAGATATGGTTTTGGGGATTTCTTTAATGATCCCTTCCCTTAGATTTGAATTCTTTCATTTTAATACAAAAAACACCTTAAGAGAAGTGTCTATAATTAACATAGGAAAATTTGAGGAAATTTGTAGCTCCATGCACGAGTTATGGGGCTTAACTATAGTTGATGGTGATAATGTTTCCAAATAAGATTGATCAAGGGATATTGGGTGTTGTTCCATGTGAGATCCCATCAGTTTCTTATCCTTTCTTTGTTCCTTGACCTTTAATCTCTACTCAATACCTTCAAAATTTGACACACTCCTTTGTGATAATGGATCTAGCATTTGTTCCTTCCTCACTCAAACTTTCTTGGTGAACTTGAGCTTTTAGTCATTGGCTCTGTGTCCATAAGAGTGACATTGTGCACATAATAATGGGATTCTTATGTAGTCAATGGGTTAGAAATAATTCCTCCCTAGACCTCCAAATATATATCCTCTACTAAACCTTCCCACAAATCAACTTTTACAAGAATTCTTGCTACAATGCACTAGCTAGAGAATTTACAAATTTCATTTGCTTCCAGAAAGGTACCAATTGAATTATATATTACCTTGAAAACATCATCCAACTAGAAATCCAAAGGTAATCCTAGTATTTTCATCCATATTGAATACACATAGTATTTCTCAACTCTCTGGTCAAAGCATAGAATCCATCTACAAAGGGATAGTAGTGAATTTTCCTACCAAAAATGCCTACTCAATACCCCATCGACATATTTTCTAGTTCTGAAGATAAAATCCATCCAGCCTCTCACTAGTAGGTGGAACTCCAATAGGTAACCCTTATACACCTCCCATATTTCCTTCATCAAACCCTCAAACTATACTATGAGATGTGATGATTCCAATAACTAGAAGACTCGACACCAATAAATATATTCCTCACCCATAGGTAGAAAATCTCAGCTAGTTATTTATTTGATTCCAATATAGTTATCTGTGCTAGTTATTTATTTAATTCCAATATATTTTTTCATACACATGTATGCAATACTAATGAATTGACAATCATAGCAGTCTTAAAAGTATTCTTTTCCCAAAAGTATTTCGATTAATGGTAACTATCCTTGGTTTCTATTATGGGTTGAAGAGTTGCAACACTACTAAAGGTTGGGTATGCTCAACTTTGAGCATTGATGAAGTGGGTTGAGGATCATACAATTTGGGCCTTAGATGATGTTGAACCTAACATGTCCCCAATTGTATCCCTTTTTCCAGTTATATGATGTGTTTCACCACCAAATTTTGATGTCTCTCTTATTATGATGTACACACATGGTTTGTGATTTTCCTTCTTATGATTTTAAAGTAGTTTTGTTACAATATGGATATGGATGGTTGTGCTCATGTATAGCTAAAATGGGATTAGATAGACATGGTGAGTTGCAGTTTTTCTTTGAAGAGTTGTGGCATGGCCATGGCGATTTATGAAAGAGCCTTCCACCAGATTATTATATGCTTGATAATTTTGAACTATATGCTTGTAATATTCTACATATGTATTCCATTTTATTTTTATGAAGCAATAATGATGTAATGGGTTTTAGGTCGACATTATAGTATTAAGCACATTTCGATTATTATAGATTAGGGTAGGATCACCATTGTTATTTTTCAATTAAGTCTTGTATTTTATTCTTAGCATGATACGAAGGAAAAGGAAATTGCTTCCATCATGGCTATGAGATAAAATGAATCCAAGTTTAACATACTTGCTCCACATTGATGTGATATTTCAAGATATATGTGTCAAGTCCATATAATATATGGATCTTGATGGATTAGTGGGCATGTCATGTGTAGAAATTTACAATATAGGGTAATAAATGCAAATTCAAAAATTTCTCCTTTTTACTAGAGGTTTCTCGGATCTAGTCCATGTGAATTATTATCCTTATCACGAGAAATATAATTTACAAAGACGAATAATGGATAATATTTCACTACACAACAACTACAATACACTATTCAATGTAATACCCCTAGGCCGAACCCCAACTGTAAATGTAAATACAAATGTACTTAAGCCGGTGAGTTGTTTGATATCATTTTGCATGCACCTTCTATGGTATAGTGTGCACATGTATTGCACACTAAAATGATGAAGTGTGCACATTCCAGGATACCACGTGCAACAAACTTAAGTGCGTACGATTTTGAGGCCAGAGAGCCTTAGTGTATATGTTGTGTTTTGAGGCTGGTGAGACGAGATGCAGAAAGGAAAACATAATTGTAATGTAAATGTAAATGTAAATCACACACAAATATTAGTGAAAAACACATCACTGCGACAGACCAACCATGCAAAAGAGTATGGGGGGATAAACTCCACTAGATAGGGAAAAGGGGATAAAAGTTAAGGATAAGGGGCTAAGCTAGGGAGATTAAGCCAAAATGGAATATTATATTAATATTCCTTAAAGTATAAAGTATGGATAATTATTTTATCCTAAGTTCTAAGGATGGCGACAAGTGGGCCAAAGTAGTTCTCAACATGACAAGTGTCAAGTTGGGAACATGCATACATATGGTTTGGAATTAATTCATTTTCCCATCATTCCATCATCTTGCAATCACTCATTCAGATGTCCTCCATACCTTCCTGTCATTGTACCTGTACCTGTACCTATACCTGTACCTGTATCTGGTTAGCTTAGGAGTTGGATTGAAGAGGCGGGTTGTCAGGCTCGTGAGCAATTCTCTCTAGGTTAGAGAATTGTGGGAATTGATTTCCTGAAGGTTCCAAACTACAACTATAGGGCTTTAATACTTCCTTTCCGGACTATTGCTGAAGCCCCGGAAAGGAAGTGTAGCAGTTAAGGGACTGTTGAGCAGAGAAGGGGCACACTTCCTAGGGTGGGACATGCATGTGGGGAATGAGGGACTGTAGGATGTTATTTCGAGTTGGCATCTGTGACAGAGTTTTTCCTGCTATCTGATATACATCATCCTAGTTAGGAATTCCTTTACCTGGGTGGAGTTTAGTCCTAGCTCGAGGGTGACCCACTGTTGAGAGTTTTGAGCAGTGT
>JASDQU010109207.1:165282-176047 GCA_032191745.1 Picea mariana
TGGTAGACATCAAAAACCCCTGGAGTCAATACTCCGCCAGGTGAACTTGTGGGAGACTAAGGGCCTCTAAGGAATAAGGCCCCCGCCTTATTGCACGCCCCTTAGAATCATCGTGAGAGATTGTCACAGTCTGCCCTCACGGCATTGTGGGTCCTCTCGAACTAGGTAAACGTTAACCTATAGTTCGAGCCACGGCAGGAGTGATAGTAGGCTATGGCAAGGCTGTTGTCCACACCTCTCCCTCAACATCCCTGGTAGTCGTGCGTGACCCTTTTACTCCACATGTGAGTCTAGTCAGCAAGCTATCATCAGCCTACATCATCAAAAAGTCATGTCAGAACATATCCATATCATATCATCTAATCAGATTCACTAATATCACAGTAAAACAATCAAACCCCAATGGTACACTCCCTGACTCGATCTGGAGTCCAAGGGGTTCAATCGATGCCTCTGCATCATCGAGGTCCAAAATCCTGCACACTTAGTAAAACTGAGTCAATAGCACCTGTCTATGTCAATGCAGGAAAACAACATGTCATCAACCCATAACGCCTCATAATCAAAATCAAATGTTTTAATAGCATAATAATCCGGATCACTTGCGAGCAAGTGTCCTCAAAGAATAAGTTCGCTCAGTGCGCCAGAGCGGGATGTTACATGAGAGTAGCTCCCAGAATTGGCCTGCAAAGTTATCTCCTTGGAATAATGGAATCATTAAACATGGCACTCGTGAAATTTTTTTCAAAGGGCATGGTCTATTGTGTTCCTATGATTATATCCCTAGTAAAATTAAAGTTTGTTGCCCATAATTTGGCATTCAAGGCATATTAAGTTTTAAAAAATTGAGTGATATAAACCTTAAAATATTTATATGGTTTTATTTTGGGTCTAATACATATATATGGATTTTCCATATATGGCAATGAACAATGCTACCAATACTATCAAAGCATGGCAAGGTATAATTTTTTTCAAACTCTATGTATATAAGTTAGCTTGGCATTATGTTAAAACATATATGGAAACCATTGTTCATTGCATATGATACAAGGTATGGTCATATTATACATAGAAGATATGGTTAAATGGTTCTGACCCATTGGACCTAGTATATCCATGCACGACATGAGATGGATGGTTGACATAGCGCATAAGCATGAGTTCAAAGGTTTATGTGATTTGGTTTTTGATGAGGTTCCAATGTGCAATTGACATGAATTGAAATACATTGAGTTTGGAATACACATATGATATTGGGATGGTTGGAATATTGACGTGATAAGTGATTTGTCCATTCATTGAATGAGAAAGGACATGGGCATCAATTCCCACAGGCCCACGCTTTACCACCTCTTTTTGGCTAGGGTTACTGTCATTTCTTTTAATTTTTTGTCTATGGAAGAAGAGATACAACTCGACTTTGGAAACTCTTATTAGTTGTTGTGAGCCTCCATAGTTGGTATAAAAATACTTCTTGAATAAGGTATGTACTCATCGGTCTATAAACATCGTTTGCATAATTTGTTCTGAAAAATGAAGTAGTGATGGCTCTCAATTGACTGGTAATGAGTGTGGAAGTATTTATTTCCCTAATATTCACTCAGAAGAATAGAAATTGTTAGAATGTTGTTCGAGAGTTCTTTTCATTTAAAAAAAAAAAAAAAATTGCTACCCTTTGTTGTATGCACTACTCCTCCGAATTCATATTATCATTTTTCGTTTTCCTAAAGATTCATTTGAAAATAATGATGGGTTGTGGAAAAATGAATTATAGGTTGACCCATTTATATTATAGTTGATATGTGTTGATTTTTGGCATGGGTTTGAACTTGAATCCATAAATGTTTTGTTTATTATTGAAATGAATATAAAACCAACATTGAACATGCACTATTTCCTAGGTTCGAACCTCGGTCATATGAAGGAATTGTTTAAAGTTTTATTATTTATTGATGGACAATATACTCATTAAAGCCATGTCAACTTCCTTTTTTAATTTCAATCTTTGGTTCAAGTTCACATTTTTTCACAGAGTAATGGATTTATTACGTTTTGGATTTATGATAAATTAGCAACATCTCATGCTCGACTCTATCCTTATTCTCTATCAGAAAATGAGCTATGTACCCCAAAATAACGAAATTGGAAGAAAATAAGTCTTATGATGAAAACTTACTTAAACTCAAGCCTAATATCTCAAAAGGAAGAAAGGAAAGTGAGGGATCATTTAAAAGGAAATATCATTTCTCATTTATTTTAATTTTTATTATGACATTTTCACTTAGACACTTGATGCACATTTTGGATGGACAACAAACACATGATATTATTTTGAGAACTTTAAATATCATGCCATTTTGATATCTTTTGGAGATACTTGAGTGTTTGTTGATTTGGTATGTCTTATATGGGTTAGTTTTTGATATATTCATAGTATTTAATCATATTTTGGAATTACAAGGGAAATGTTGGAAATAAAGGAAGACTTAGTGGGACCCCACCTATTATTTAATATTTATTACCCTTATTATAAATAAAAGTTGTCCTCACCTAATTAAAGTTATTTAACTTTCTAAACAAAAAGGTAGTTGAACTAGTCAAACTACGTTTTGAAGATATAAAAGAAGGAGAGAAAGACAAAAGAAGGGATGACAAAATAGAGAAGTAGAACTTATGATAAGGTGTGCTCTTGTCTCTAGTGATAATATCATCTATTCATTCATTCCATTATGAGCTTCTTTAGAGATAAGTTATCTTGTTGATAGTAGGGTTATTCTGAGGGTGGTGAAGAAAGAACTAAGAAGCATTGATTATTGACATGCTCTGAGGTGATTCATTATTTTTGAATGTTTGTTTGGTTTTAGTTGGAAATTTTAATTTATTTTATGTTGATTAATGTTAGTTTTGTAGAGTTCAAAATAATGATGTTCTTTTAGCTGGGACTGATCCAATTTGGTTTTCAGTTATAGTCTTCATCATTTTGACACTAGTTGTCTATGTATGAGTCAAATACAATCTCATACTTCTAAGTGTAATTCTAATCCAAACCCTCACAGGGGTTTGAAAAGATAAACTCAGTTGTAACTCATTTTGAGATAAATAAGTTATTTGTTGATTTCTTCTCATTTATGAGACTTCTTGTGTATTCATTTTCAGATTTAATCTTTCTTACATTTACTTATTCACATATATTCATAAATTCATTTTGCAAGTACATTTTCTACTTTTTTTTAGTTTGTTTTATTTAAAAGACACGAAATTTTACTACTTATAAAATAGCATCAAATCCAAGAATTTATTTCTTGAGATCTCTTTGATATTTTTGACAGGTTATAATCATGTCTATCTCACCTACCTGATGATATATGAAAATGCTTGAGTGAGTATTTTTTCCATTCATCGCCTCAACATGAGCGTTGTGGAGAAACTAAGAATGAGAGAACAAAAAGTCATCATAAGAAGATAAAAATTATGAAGGATGTAAATGATGATGATTTGACCCTCATTTCATCTATAATGGTTCTAGGAGTTAATAAGAGGGGGGTAATTTTATGAAATTGTGAGGCATATAGTAGAAAGAACATATAACAATTATTTTCATTTATAGTACAGAAATCAATCCAATGACTCCAAGAATCAAGTTATACATAAACTGCAATAGGTGTTTCTAGAGCAATGGTCAATGACACCTATGAGACTAATAATAGAAAAAAAAAATACAATAAAAAACAATCATGTATTATTGTTAAACATGTTTTTTTGTAACATGCATACATTAGTCTGAAAAATATCTCAAATTAATATTTTTTCTACATTTATTTTCATATAAATATTAATCAATTCCTTTGTTTTGTTTTACATTTTTCAGGACAATTGATAAAATTTCAAAGCATAATCCACATGATATATGAAACATGCTAGTAGGGATGTCAAAAAAAGGTGTACAAGGAGACGGTCAAATAAATGAGCATAATTGCATCATAGGAGGAACCATCCCAACTACATAATGCATGAAATGTATGTATTCATCGGTTTTTTTTTGTATGTACATAGAATTTAATTATCAAATGAAATGTTAATTTCCAATTATTTTGTTATTGTGGAAAAGAAAAGAAAATGGAACCCATTCAACACATAAGATAGGACAACAAGGCAAAAAAAGGGTTGATCACAAAGTTTGTGAGTATTTAATGCATTTTCCTTACATAAGATTTCATAGTTGTTGTGATGCATATATTTTAATTCATTTACAATCATCTATGGATGTTTTCTAATAAGTGAAAATATATGAAGAAGAGCCATCTAGAAATTTAATTAACATTGGATTATGTATAGGTTGTGAGTATATGTTGGAGTATCAAGATGTAATTGAACAATTTGTAAGTAGTTATATGGTTTTACTTCTCTTATTTTATCATTAATAGGACAACAAGAAACCTTTAATTATATCTATGCTTTGTCATGGTGTATAAAACTCGAGAAATAGAGTATGGAGTGGAGCCAACAAAAGATATATTGAGAGATGACATGAGGAATGACCTCAAAAGAATTTCCATTCCTTATGAAGCAATCACTACTATGGTACATTTGTTGATTTATGCAAATTATGTATATTATACTACAAATGAAGATATACTCATGACACTTTATTTCTATGTTTGTAAATGGAACATGAAGAGGTACAATGTGAAACTCAAGCCAAACAACAAAACATTCCAAATAAACTAAGTACAATACACTGTGAAAGTGATAAAGATATGAGGTGTGTAAGCATCTTGAGCAATGACAACAGTTTGAATAATGAATGATGATCCTTGAAATTGAATACTCCAAGTTGTATATTTTGGAATATTTTCTTGTGAAATTTAGACATGTTGTTTAATGTGGATATAATGTCCCAATTGGATGATGACATGTTACCAATAACTATAACCATTGTTTATTGACATTTTGAATATCATGGACCTTTATGTTTCCCCATATAATGAAGGGTCACTTATTTGTATAGAATAAAATGAATTTCTTAATCTATTGCATTGTTCACTATCGTAAAATGTTACAATGTTGATTAAATGTACGGATGGTTTGCATTGTTACAATGAACAGAGGTGTAATTGGTTGGTATATTTATTAAATGATACAACACATTAATGCAATGATTTTATCCAAGTACATTAAAATATAAAAAGATATATATTATTATAAAAAAAATATTTGATCTTCTGATAATTAATTGGCATTTTGTAAAACAAATAAGAAGCTTCATTTGCATATGTGCAATGTGGAAAAATACAACATTGCAACATGTCATTTCATTGTATTCACTTGAACTAAATGGTATTGTTTATACATATTTACACATTATTTTGGTTTATACATATTTATGCATTGATACAAGAAAATTATAATAAAAGCATAGTTGCTCTTAATGACAACAATGCACCACTTCCTTCAACAATATTGTTACCATAATTGTTATTTTTATCATTATCATTATAATAAATTACAATGCACAAGTTGTTATACACATCGGTGCTTTTACATATGAAGTATGCATTGGTGTTTTCATGATATAAAATATGCACCTAGGCTTCATAACATATACAATACACACTAGTATGTATCATAAATGTAGCTCATCAGTGCATATTATTGATATGAATTCCACAGTGCTTTGAATGGCTAAAATATGTGTTAGGGTGATTAAAATATGTCATATGCATTGGTGCTTGGTGTTGGTATTTTGAGGCACCATTGTGTATCAATACATTGTGCGTTGGGGCATTACAAACATAATTATCACATGGGTGTGCCTTATCGATTTAAGCACGCCATGAAAAATAACCTCCATTAGAATCTATGGTCACCCAGAATTTTTAGTTAGAGTGAAAATATATTAAAACCTATGCTACCAATAGTGGAGGCCTTAGAGAGAGTGTGGACTCAATCATATGAACATTCCTTTCCTTGAGGCCTTGGAGGTTTTTGAGGAGATGGTTGCACAATGAGTTGGGTGTATTGCACACTTGATTCCACTTGGCATAGGGCACAATGAAATACACATTGAAGAAGGGAAATGGTTAGGCGCCTCCCACTTATATAAGAGGACACAATAATTGTGCAAAGACATCACCATCAATCATGATCAAAAAGTTGTGAGTGAGTGTTAATTCTAGTATTTAGCATATTGAGCAATTGGGCATTGGTAACATAATTTGTTGAAGAATGGGACATGTAGGAGGCAAACCCATAGGTGCTTCAAGGGTTGGATTGTGAAAGTGGAGTGGCATTGTGACAATGTTTCCTTAGACTATTTTTACTTTTGTAAATGAGCCACAAGAAGTGGTTAGACTCTCTTGTGTATTATGTTGCAACATTCTTCATTAATAAAAATTAAGCATCCACCCATAATGTTTCCTTAACCTCTATTTTGTGGCTCTTTGTATGTTGAATGTTATCTATTTGCAATGTACATATGGAAACACATTGAGATGTTTGATTAAGTGTTAAGTATTTCTAGAATGTTTAAATACCATGGTTGGATGTGAGTCTATGTATTAGAAAACTTGGTTGCAGATCTAATAATTATAGCTTAGAACATGGTTATGGGTAAATCCTAAGTGAAAAGGCATAATCTGGTTGCAAATAGACACAAGTTGATTAAGCCATTGTGACAAAATCAAAACAATGGCATTTCCAAAAGAAAATTTTCAAATTAAACCTTTAAAACTAAAGTGGTGTCAAACGGCTATAAAAACAAAAATGTTAATATTTTTCATCAAAATTGATATTCTATCTTTATAAAATGTGATGATTGTTGCAATGAATTCCCATAAAGATTCAAACCTTATTATTATACCTGCCAGCAGCATGGCATATAGCGATGGATATCGCATTGACCAGGTATTAATTCATAGTTGACTAAAAATTTGTGAGTAGTTTTCTAAAGTTTTACCTTACAGATTGATTTTTTTTTATTTTTTTTATTTATTTAAAAACATTTTTTTCCAATCTAATTGGTCAGTAAAACCAACCCCTTATTGTCCGGCGATGGCTTAAAATAAATTTGTTTGTTAAATGTTGAGGTGAAATGCTTTCTGAATTTTGCCTGACAGACGCACAGGGCATTGCATGCTAAATTTCCCGTCAATTGAGTCCGACAATACCCGTCAATTGACATAAACTTCAACCCATCACCCCTGATAATCACAGAGCAGCCTGCGAGTACGTGAAACATCTTCCAAGAACTCTGTGTCCCAAAGCAGGAGTTAAACATAGGCTGCATAGCAGCAGGTATACGCTGTGTCCCGAAGCAGGAGGTAAACATAGGTTGTTGCGATAGCGTATAAGGTTACATAGCGGCAGGTATAAATCTATGGTGTAGCCATCAATCTCTTGGTTAATAGCTGAACGTTTCCTGCCACCATGCAGGTTAACTATATTCAGATCGGAGGCAAAAATTTACATCACCAAGCGACTATATTGACCTCAACAGTTGTTCAATTATCTGCAATATGAAGAGTTAACAGTCTGTAGTGATAGCTTGTTGATGAGATCTACTCCCCTCCCTGACTCCCAACAGCATGATAACCACCCTGTGCAAGTAAAAATTTGCCATCAGAAGTACAACCTCATACTCCTCTATAGTAAGATAAGACAGCATCTCAACTCAACTAGGAGGTAGGATCGGAATATTGTTTTCCATTCAAAATCAAATTATGTTTGTTGTGAGGAAATGTAGACAACATGATATTAGTGTGAAATGCTCTGTATATTTTAGCTCCTTGGCCCTGTTGTCATCAATAGTACTCATCATGTTAGCATACGTACCTGTAGAGCATAGTACATAATTCGTTTTGCATGTTTTCCTAGCTCCATAGTTATAACTCTATGGGTATCACAATGCTTACCAACAGAAATGCTCAAGATTCAACTGTCATTCCTTGATGACATAGGATCCTTGTTCAAGCTAACAATCAAGATGACAGTACCGGTATTATACCCTAGTTTTGACTCTGAGGATGAATTCAACCAGATCCACTATGAATGCATAGTAGTTCTATGGAGAATAATATATCTTCTCAAGCTCGCTCTTCACATACTACATTGTATGAAATAACTCTTGTTAAAGCATTGTTACAAATATTTTATGTAGTTCTTGTTCTGGGAATAGGCCAACAAGGGAAATCTTGAAAAGACATCAAGCTTAATCTACTTGTAAACCATGAAAGAGTAAACACGATTGCAGTGCCAGTGGTGCTAAACACAACAATTAAGGAGCCTTCCAAATGAAAGCTAGCCCAATTTTATAGCTTCATCGTGCAACCATTAAATGCTTCAAACAACACCTATGACACATCGTCCTGTTTGCCATATTCTACAAAAAATACTATCCAAACACATGGCATCCATGCACTTCACCCTCTGCTTGATATAATAGTATACAGAAGTATAATCAATATGTGGATTGCAATGAACTTGTTTCTGAACACATAGGGATGGACTTGTCCGCGTAACTATGAGAACTTCCACATGCATTTAGAACACTGATAATGATAGACTCCTCTGGCTTCATGCCTGACTCAAACATTTGTTACAAAAGTTTCAGTGCCTCCTTACTACACCTATGTCTTAAATATCCTAAAATTATGACATTCCAAGAGACTTTGTTTCAGCTGGGCATGTTGTCAAACACATATTGTGCTTGAACCAAACTCTCGGACTTAGCATACAGGTCAATTAGAGAACTCCCCACATAGACGTTGGATTCAAATTGATTTTTGTTAATGGAACCGTGAATCTGCTTGCCCTGCTCCAGAGCTTCTAGGCCAACACATGCTCTAAGAATGCTTGTATAGGTAAATTGATTTGGTTTCACCCCCTCTCGTCTCATTTGTTCAAAAAGTACTAGGGCCTCCTCATTAAATCCTTATTGAACACATCCCACAATCATTGCAGTCCATGAAACGACATCATGTATGGGAATCCCTGCAAAAAGACGCCCTGCATATGCCAGATCCCCACACTTTCCATACAAGCCAACAAGAGTACTCTACAAATGTGTATTTGGTTCATTCTCATTCTTTATGATCATGGCATGGACCTGCTTTCCATGTTTTAGGGCTCCCAGTAGAACACATGCCCTGAGAACACTGACAAAAGTAAATTTGTTAGCCTTTATGCCTGCTCTTTGCATTTGACAAAAGAGTGTTATAGCCTCCTCACCACAACCATTCTGATCATACCCTACAATCATTGAGGTCCACAGAACATTATTATGTTTGTGCATTCCATCAAACACTTGTCAAGCATCCAACACACAGCCACACTTGACATACATATCAATAAGGGCACTACCCACATAAGCAGCAAGCTTGACTTTGGTCTGAATGATGGCAGCATGAACATGCTTGCCTTGTCTTGGAGTACTCACCTCAGCACATGCTTTCAACAAGCTCACAACAGTAAACTGATTGGGCTCCACTCCTTGGATTTTCATTTGACAGAAAAGTATCAAGGCGTCCTCACCATGACCCTGCTTGACACACCCTGCAATCATTGCAGTCCACGAAACAACATCTTGTTCAGGCATTCTTTCAAACACTTGGAATGCATCTGCAAATTTTCCACACTTTCCATACATATCAACGAGGACACTCTCCAAAAACAAGTTTGACACACAACCACTTTTAAAATCAACCCATGATCTTGTCTTCCAAACTCCAAAGCCTCTACCTCTAAAAAAAAATGGCGACGTTGAGGCATTGGAGTCGTATGAATACGAATTGGCATAAAAAAGTGGCAATATTGAAGCATTGGAGTCGTATGAATACGAATCGGCATCTGATTTTCTTCAACTGACTTAGACAGTACCCGTCAATTGACATAAACTTCAACCCACTGCCCCTGATAATCACACAACAATCTGTGAGTACGTGAAACATCTTGCGGGAACGTTGCGTCTCTAAGCAGAAGTTAAACATAGGTTGCATAGCGGCAGGTATACGCTGCCATGCAGCCTTGTTATATTCTCAAATACAAATCATGGTGTGAGATCTAAACCTTTTGTTATATTGTTAAACATGAAGTATGTTTCGGATTTAGTATACAATCCTTTGTCACTTCTACTTTTTATGAAGTAAATTTTATTGATGTAATTATATACATTGATGTATATGTTTATGATAGATTAATCAATGCAAAAACATCAAAACTAAACATACAAACTTTTTATTTAAAGATTAAAATTACAAGTTTTTTCGTTTACACCTTCCACTAATATAATAATAATAATCTATTTTTAAGGTTACGGCCAAGCCAGCACACCAAATTGGTGTATGAGACCCCCTTGTTTGTGGGACAAGGGACTCCCCTTCGCCCAACAATTTGACTGGTAAAGTCTACGAAGGTATACATACCCTACCCCCCTCTGGATTTGAACCTATGACCTCTTAAGAGGAAACACATGTTCTTAACCATTAGGCCCACTCAAACTATTCTTAATATACTTTGCAATACACATTTCTCAATGCACAAACATCAAAACTAAAATTAAAACTTTTTTATTTAAATATTAAAACATTTATTTATTTCGACCTTCAACTAATATATGTTTCCTTGGGTGTCAGCTTGTTTGCATGAAAACGTGGCCAATGTGGAGGTGACGACTCTTCACTCCAAGCCATCTCACACACAATAGCAGATGGGAGGTTTATACTTCAGCCAGAGCAAAGGGTCATTGGAGTTAATGGAGAGAATGGTG
>JASDQU010109208.1:27480-42918 GCA_032191745.1 Picea mariana
GTTTATGGGATAAGGGACCTCCTCCGCCCAACGATTTGACTGGTAAAGTCTACAAAGATATACATACCCGACCACCCTCTGGATTTGAACTTGTAAATACAACAATCATATTAATAATATCAACATATATGATATATATAAATAAATGTATATTTATTAACACATTTTACATAAGAATATTATTAATGTACGATATCTACTTATACTAGACACATTTTTTTTTATTAATTTGATTATTAATTGTTTAAATTGTCCTACTCAATTTATTATATATTCTCTCTCCATATAATTTTGCAAACCATTTATAAATAAGTTTAATAATATTGGCATGTTAATGTTGTCATGTTTTCCACACGTTACATCATTGTTTCTTATAATCGAGGCGTTTATATTTTTGTTATATAATTGTGATCTTTATCTTTGCTTAATTTTCGATGTATAATTGTATAGATATGATTCTTTGTTTTATCTTTATATAATTCTAATTTTTTGTAAATTGTTTCATGGGTAAGAAGTTACACTACAATTACAATTAGGTAATGTATGATTTTATGTATGGAAATAACTTATATAGTGTCGGTATTTAAGATCCTAAACTCAATAATAAATGCAAGAAATATGACAATAAAGACAAATAAATAACTCCGATAACACATAATATTTACGTGGTAAAACCATGACGGCGTGTCAAGGACACATCCACGGGAAAAGGTATCGATATTTCTATTATTCAAGATATGCTTACAATCAGGATTACCCCCCAGCCCATGCATTTCTCGGGCTTCATATATATATTGGAACCGTTACATAGTTACGAGAACTACCACTCATTATACAAACTTCAACGGGTTTAGTAAATCAACACCACTAAATATTTACATAAGTAAATTTATGTTTTACATTTTCTTTTAGTTGATTGTGATCACATTTTAACAATCTCCACCTTGAAAACAATTTACCTAATACCGTGGCCAACCCCATTCATCACCTCTTTTGCAAGCCAAGAGAGAATCCAAGCACCACTGCAACCTCTCTAATAGTACTGGTTTCGTGGACATGTCTGCACAATTTTCTACAATATGAACCACTCCACCTCCATGAGTAACATGTCTTACAAAATTATCCATTTTCCCATTTTGATACCTTGGACGGTTAGTCAAATGCACAATTCTTCGACCACCATAGAATACCTTATCAATTACTTGTCCAAATTTACCCAATAGATCATTGCATTCTTGTGAAACATAGCATGAGGTAGGTTTCCTCTTGTCCAAATCTTCTGAATCGTAACCACGGACTAAATCACTGCAACCATTGTAGGTGATACTCGTGTCTCTAAAATACCGAAGAACACATTTCACTATTTTACCTAGATTTTTCATGTATCCACTGACAACACCAACTGCATGTGAAATATCTTACCATTCATCGCATACATCAAACTTCCTACTTGCATACGATACACGAGACATATAACCCTTTTCTTCTTCATTACTATGACATAAACCCGAAGAAATCTTACAATGGAAAGACAAAGGGATATTTATCGATTTCACATTATTCATACTGAATTTCCCAAGTATCTTTTCCACATACTTTTATTGTGATAACCAAAGTGCTAGCAGGAAAAACCCCCTTTAACTACACCAGGGAAGATGTAGATAGAGCGAATAACCATCTAAAAGTCAATCAATTCTACTCTACCCCAAACATACCAAAACTAATGTAAAGAAAGAAAATAGAGAAGAGATCGGGTAACTATACTTTTGATCCCACGTTTGGTGATGATCTCCTTAAGCTTGGAAGTTCCACTGACTGCACGTCTCCTCCCAAGGTTGACTTGCATCCAAAGATAGGTAAACAAGAACTACAAGCATTCTATTCTATTCATAATTTAAGGTTAGATATTAAGTGTTAAGTATAAATCAATGAAAATACTCAAGACATCATCATTTGGGACAGGAAAATGTGATTCTTTTATTCATCATACAAAGATTATACCTTACAATCTATGTTGGCCATTGTTTTGTGAACCTGGTCCGGGCTCCTCTTTACCATGATCCAAGTGAAACTTGAATTAACTCCTTCTCTCAACCTTCTGATCACCTCAATGGAAGGGAATGGGTTGAATGGAGGAAGAAGGGGTTGGTGAGGGAATGTTACAAAAGGAAGCAATATCTTGGGCAAGGAGGGGAAGTGAAATTGGGCATAGTTTCATTGTTATTATGCTTGGATGTGAAATGAGACCCCAACACCTCATTTTATATGAAAAAATGATGGTTATTCAGTTGGGTGATGGACTATAGCAGGTGGATTAGTTGGGAAACTTCCAATAGCCCATGAATTTCAATGAATTCCTTGCAACTTTTTAGTTTTTGTAACTTTTGCAAGCATACATGGAATGTAATGGTGCAGCAAGCATATGCACGCTAGTTCTAGTTGTGAAGAAAGCATATGTACACAGGCTATAATGGTTCAGGGTGCGTACATCTTCTAACAAATGGTTTTTTAAGAAGAGCTTCTCAGTAGTGCTTTGGCAAATTATGCAAGTAAGAGGGCCAAGGCCATGTATACATGAGTAGGGCATTTTAGGGCTACAAAATATGCCCCCTAATGTGTGAGGTCAAAGGAGAAAATGATGGCCGAAATACATTACAATATCTTCACCAATGTACTAAATCGAGAGAGTCTAGGACCAGAGTTCGAGAGGTGCCATCTGCAAAACAACAATTATCTCTCTGAGGTGGGCATACCCATGCTCAAGATAAACTAAATCATGGTTGCTAATCAAATACACTATAGATCCATGTCATATAACTATATAGAGTGTATCCACGAGCAATACACAGCGGATCTACATTCTGAAGTCAGTTGAATATATACAAGTATAGTATCCATGTTCAAGAAGCTAGTGATGCATGATGGCTGGAGACGAAGCCTTCAGAGCTCCAGCAACAACTTCAAGATATTCAAAACTTAGGTAGGAGTACAATGGGAGTGTATAACTCACTACCCTAAGGTCTTCGATGGCTCATCAGGAAAACACATGAGGATCTCGATGATCAGGCAGAGAACTTCATCGATTTTGAATCTGGACTTGACTGGACTCTCGGAATGGCTGACTCACGAGTTCAAGAGACAAATGCAGAATGGTCGACTCAGGTTGGGTGAAACTTCTATTGGACAAAAGCATGAAATATGATCAGACTAAGGAAGCATGACATTGACATAAGTGTTGATATAATGGTAGATGCGGGAGGTATTTACCTACACATGTAACCTTGACAAGAATAGAATATTTCGGGAAGCAAGAAGAAATCCTAAAGAATTGAACATAACGCTAGAAGACAAGTTGGCTCAAGGAAATATTTAATATTAAGTATTTAGCCTCCAGAATAAGAAGTCAGCCCAGACATCTTAGGAAAAATAGTATAAATATAAGTAGCTAGACCTCATTTGGCATAGACAGCTCAAAATTTCAGCTAGAAAGAAGTGTGCATTGAAAAAACTAGGCAAGTGCACAAGTTTGGGTAGTAGCTGCAACCGCAAATAATACAATTTGTGTTATCGGTTTAGACTTGGACTTTCTATTGGTTATGGTTGGAGTTTCAGATCAGTCTTTCTTGGTGCAGTAGCCTTGGTTGGCTATTGGTTTGCTTCTGGAATCATTCTCTGTCAAGGTTAAGGTGCTCGAGGGTGGCTTCGGCCTATGGTTGTGTGACAATATTGTATATTGTCTATGGTTAAACGAGCACATCCATTATTTCTAATAGGTTATGGGCCCACACTATCTTCGGACAGTCTAACCACTGAAAGGTAGATTGGGAGGATTTTCTCATTTACAGTTTCACTTGCAACTAGCTTTTTCTACAACAATGAAACCCCAACCCTCTTGTTGAGGCACCTTAAGTGAAGATATTGACCTAATTTCTGGATAGCCTAGTGTGCCCTAGCCTAGCACATCTTCTAGTACTCTCAGCAAGCTAAGACGTCAAGTTTGATTTTTTGGTCAAAATCAAGGGTTGACCAAGTCAAAGAAATTATGATTTACTCTATGAAGTCATAAAACAAGTTAGAAGGGGATTCTAACTTCAAACCATGGAAGACAAGGATTGACCCCATCCTTGCCAAGAATAAAGTGTTGGATATCGTGAAAGGAAATATCGTGGAACCACAGTTCGAAGAAGGAAAAGAGAAGGAACCTCAGAACGTTGCAGTTATGGATAAGTTCAAAGACAGTGACCTCAATGCCATGAGTATCATAGTGGAATATATAAAAGACCACTTGATACCCTACATCTCCCATCTTGACTCATCTAAGAATGTGTATGATGCTCTAACAAACCTCTTCTCAGTTAGAAACATTGGACAAGTAATGGGTCTGGAGAATGAGCTTTGTGACATGAAAATGAATGATGATGACAGCGTAACATCATACCTTGTGAGAATCTCTCAGTTAAGATATCAATTACAAGTTATTTAAGAAATCATTTCAGAAAAGGAACTGGTAAATATAGTACTCAATCGCCTTCCCAAGACATGGGATGCATTTTCCTCAAGCATGAACACAAGAAAGGAGTATCCCACATTTGAAGAACTTTGGACTTGTTGTGCACAAGAAGAATCAAGTATTAGTGCAAAAGAGAAACCCCAAAAGAAATTCGATGATCAAGCTTTCCCAGTAAGGTTCAATAATTTCAAGAATAAAAAGAAGTTTGACTCAAGGAAGAAATCAAATCAAGAGAAAGAAATGTCAAAAATACAATGGTTCAGCTGTCGAAAATATGGTCACTACAAGAATCATTGTCCCGAATTAAAGAAAAGGAAGGAAACACACGAAGCATCAGTTGTCGAAGAAAGGGAACCCTCAAAGAAGGCCAAGTAGGATAAAACAAACTTATTCTTCTAATATAAGGTAACAATCTTCTTCATAACTCTTGTACATACCATGTTTACATAGTTTCTGTACATATATTGCATATCTATTTCTTAAGAAGATAATATGTTCAAAGAGAAACAATACCTATGGAAGAATAACAAGATAAGGATTGTTATTACGATGACTACAAGTCAAGCAATAAACATTAAAAGATGAAGTACATCGACAATCCTTGGTAACAATTCATGTGGAAGCTATTAACATAAGTAACAGTTGTAAGATAAGACAAAATCATAATCAAACTTGAAGAAACCTAGAAGAAGCAAAAGTCGAATGAATTCAGCAATCAAGAGGAAATTATAACAAGACTTGTGACACTTTGCAGAAGGCAATAAGGATGCAGAAGGAAGCGTGGAATCTCTTAGATGGAGGGAGTTGATTATATAATTCCAAAATAAGAACATGCATTAAGAAAGGATTACGAGGGACCTAATCCTAAATAATATGATCCATCAAGAATTATGATGTATCTATCTTTGCTCCCATTGATGGTAGCATCCATGAAAAGCAACATTGTTTAGTTTGGCTTTAGAAGAAGTCTTCTTCTTCAAAAAAAAAAAAAGAGGAAGCTTTAAAGTATCCCTGGTTGTCCATCCACATCCATAATCCTATGATGAAAGGAATAAGTTGGAATCTTTAGGGCATGGAATCTATAGAAAACTCCATGAACCTAAGAGCTAAAGAGAAACATGAATAAGAACATGAAGATTCTAGGGCAGAAAGAAAATCCAGAACAAGCAGTCATTATATCAAGAATCACGAGACTACCATCTTGGTTTGAACCCTATAGAAGCAATCAATCAGAATAAATGGAAGTTGTGATAAAGAACAGTGTATGGAAGACATGAATGGAAGCATTGCAAGATCCAAAACTAAAGGTTCTCCTAGATGGAGGGAGAAGACTATGATGATAGCTTGTTCCAGTAACCAAACATACCTGAGCCATTATATCTCCTGCAATATCCATGGGTTGCAGTTCACATCAAATGAATGTAAGAATTTTTCTCCTCAACAGAGTAATTGAAAAAAGAAGTGTATGTAGAGAAACCTCAAGGTTTTGAGGTATACCAAAAAGAGACTCGTGTATGCAGGTGGAAGAAGATCTTGTATGGATTCAAACAACTTAGTGCAGATCCTCCAGTGCATAGCAGAATCGTGGTGAAAACTTTCTATAACAGAAATATTGTATCAGAATCGTTACTCAGAAGTCCAAGATGATGGATTTCTAATCCATGACAAACTCTCATGATGACAGAAGAAGTTCCACTTGGGTGTGTTCTAGTTTGAGCCTTTCCACGATGTTCTAAGCTAGCAGGAAACAAAAAAGTTGAATCCAACTATGATATACTATAATGATCAAAACTATATGAAGCCTTCAAAGAAAATCAGTGTTCCAGAAAGACTGAAGTACATTGATATCAAGCATTACATTCTCCATGATAAGGTACATAAAGGAAAAGTGGTTCTGGAATGTATCTCCACAGATGAGCAGATATCAGACATTTTGGTAAATCCTCTATCCAAAAGGAAAAAGTTTGCGTACTCAAGAAATAAGTTGGAGCTCATGGAGACGACTTCCTTATTGAAAAGGAAAGAGATGAATCCCAGGTTGCGAGGGAGCACTGATTTGTTATCAATCTATGGAAAGTCATTTTCCAGTTCGAAAAATGGTCCAGGATGAGCAGTTCCTTTCCAATTCGGAAAGTGGTTTGAGATTTATGATAGACAGGAATTTTCTAGTTTGGAAAATGGTCCAGAATCGGATGGTCATTTTCGTAATGAAAATGGTTTGATAGATTGTTGATGTACCATAGACAGTGATTCCCCTTATGGTCAATGTGGGGGAATGTTCTAGGATAGTCTTTCTTCTTGGAATTCACTCTTAGTAGTGGTCAAGTAGAATGGTTTGCCTCGTCGGGAAGTCATTATTTCAAAGTTCACAGTTGTGAGCAGTTTCGAAGAATGGTTTATTTTGGAGGTTGGTGCAGGACAATCATTTCCTTAGGAAATGGTCTAGACAGTCATTCCCTAGAGCAGACTTGTTCTCTCCATGTTGCACTTTGTTTAGTGCTAGAGGAATGGCCCAGTTAGGTGAATGGTCCAAGTTTAGCAATCAAGGATAGACATTCCCTAGGGTAGACTCATTCTCTCCAGGAATAGGTGAATGGTCCAGGCTCAGAAATCAGGACAGTTGTTTTTCTATGCTTGAGAAGAATAGTCCAGATAGCTCATGGCTGATGTTTTACATTCTGAGTGCAGATGTTCTTCCATATCTCACAGATGTGAGTGGAAGAATGGCCTAGATGACTCAGTTTATATCATGATATTGTTTTAATGTGCGGGTTGATATCAGATGATATAATTTCTATGGATATTTTGTGTCTCTGGACAGTAGATGTATGCTACTATGGTGGATGTGTTCCACTGGTTGTGACTATGTGTCACTGATTAAGTAGTTGTTTTCTACTTGGTATGGTAGTGTACCACTAGATTGTAGTTGTGTACTACTATGGATAGACACGGTTGTGTTCTATTGAATTACATTGTTCCAATTGCCATGTAGACTATCAGTAGTGTCGAAAATGATTATCAGCTAGATGGATAGTCAGTGTTCTTGTGGAGAGACATTCTCCAGGCAGAGAATGGTCCAAATAGAACAAATTGTTGGTGGACATGTATTATCTCTGTGGAGAATGGTCCAAGTTGACAGTTTGTTGACATGTCATGGACTAGTATTTTCCTAAGGCACATATTATGGTCAATTAGGAAAATGGTTCAAGATCGATATTTTCTAAGGCATACAGGTTGAGAAAATTCTCTATAAATTGATTAGAAAATAGTCCTAGATTGACATTCCTATAGGAATGGTCTATGTAGTCCATGGTGTAGCTTTTAACATCTGTTGGGATAGTCATTCTTCTAGGATGTATGTCCAGATTAGAAGAATGATCTGTGTATCACTCTGTGGAGTGAGTGACTCATTTAGCATCATGAATTACTACTCAGATAGAGTATGGCTTCAAGAGATGATGCAATTGCTGCTATCAGATGATAGTGATGATGGTTCTCGTGATCTAATAATGAGATAGTCTATAAAACTATGATTATGTTATCGGTTGAATGGTATGTTTGTGATCAAGACCATTGCGTTCAATATCTCCTTATCTAGGAGGGAGTGTTGATATTATGGTAGCTGCGGGAGGTATTTACCTCCACGTGTAACCCTTACAAGAATAGAATATTCTAGGAAGAAATAAGAAACCCTAAAGCATTAAACATAACCCTAGAAGACAATTCGGCTCAAGGAAATATTTAATATTAAGTATTTAGCCTCTAGAATGAGAAGTCGGCCCAGACAGCTTAGGAAAAATAGTATAAATATAAGTAGCCATACCTCATTTGGCATATACAGCTCGAAATTTCATCCAGGAAGAAGTGTACACAACAGAAACTTGGCAAGTGTGCAAGTCTGGGTAGTATCTACAGTTGCAACTACTACAATCTGTATTCTCGGTTTAGGCTCGAACTTTCTATTGGTTATGGTTGGAGTTTATGATCAGTCTTTCTTGGTGCATTAGCCTTGGTTGGTTATTGTTTTTCTTCCGAAACCGTTCTCTGTCAAGGTTAAAGTGCTCGGGTGTGGCTTCGGCCTATGGTTGGGTGAAAATATTGTTATATTGTCTATGGTTAAACGAGCACATCCATTATTTCTAAAAATAAGTTCATGATATAAGAGGCAACGCAAACTCTCCACGTGTTTGGAAGAGTAACCAAACTGATGTAGTGAGAACAACTTCTTAAGGTCATACTAGATCCCAATTCTTGGTGAACAAACGGAAGGATGTGTTTTGTCCAAGGATGACCCTCTGTGCTACTAAAAAAAAAAATACATATTTCCCATCCCCTCTTTTTGGAATATTTTATTTTTTTGTCTTTTTCAATTTTTAAGAGCTTGAAAAAGAATAAAAGAATGCTATGCTACAAAGGAGGAATGAGTGTTTCAAGAAAGCATACTAGTTCTGGGCGCAAGGAACATACTAATGCTCAGAGAAAGGAGACATGTGCAGGAAAAGGACACTCGGGGAAAATTCCTCCATAGGTCAAGGTGTCAGGTCGCGGAGGCAAAAGGTGCTACAAGGCTTGCATATAAGGCATGCTTCAAAGGTTTAGTTGAGAGAAACATGGAGTCGGTATTAGGCCAAAGACACAAAGATGCAAATGTGATTAAGAAAGACACAATGAGACCCCTTCTAAGTAATTTTTAAGAAGCCCATAGAAGGTAAGATCGGTAGTTTTTTTCACGTTTAGAGAGTCTGAAAAAACATAAAATAAGACTCCAGGGAGTACCTTTTTAAGAGATAGTCTATTCGGTTCGAAAAATGATTAAACTTGCACCGAAAAGACGTCTATTAAAAACCATTTTAACGAGTGTGACAAAGACAAGATCACTCAACAATATTTTCAATTTTAAGGAGTCTGAAAAGAGATTAACTATGGACTCATAGCCTTTTTCTGAGTTTAGTTTCCTTAGCCCGAAAAAGTATAAAAGTTGTTGAGGAGAACTTCTCAGCGAGACAAATCTCTCGAAGCGTACCTTTTTCCGCTATAATCTATAGGCTGGAAAAAGGGTTAAACTCATCCCAGTAGATGTTCTTCTAGAACAATTTAACAAGTGTGAAGGAACAAGGTCACTCGACGATCTTTTCAATTTTAGTGAGTCTGAAAAGAGCTTAAATATGGACTTCATGGAAGTTCCTTTTCCATGAGTAATCTTCAAGGCCTGAAAAAGGTGATAAACCAAAACCAGGGAGAATGTTCCTTTTTCAAATATTTAGTCCCTCGGGCCTGAAAAGGGGTTAAACTTACGCCTGAGAATACTCTTCTAGTGAACTGAAGTTCCTAGAGCATACCTTTATTCGTTAAATTAGCCATCTGGACCGAAAAATGGGTAAACTACCGTCGAACATA
Source organism: Picea mariana (assembly GCA_032191745.1). Lineage (NCBI taxonomy): Eukaryota > Viridiplantae > Streptophyta > Pinopsida > Pinales > Pinaceae > Picea > Picea mariana. The sequence continues at coordinate 37,388 of JASDQU010109208.1, forward strand.
TGTGCCTTCAAGATTGAGTTTGGTGAGCATGAAGGGAAACAAGATCGCTCGACAATATTTTCATGTTTAGAGACTCTGAAAAGGGTATAAAGAAGACTCCAGGGGGCTACTTTTCTCAGTTAATCTAGACAAGATTGAAAAGAATAAATATAGTCTCGTCAAATGTTGCTTTTGAATTTTAAAGTGAGCTTGAAAGACAACAAAGCATGCTCATTTGGGAGTCCTGAGGGTAAGGCTAAGAATGATGGTGCATCAAACGAATGAGGACTTATCTCATAATCATGATAGGACTAACAAGGACTCATGAGCCTATAGTCATTACTGACAGCATGGATGCCAAAATGCATGAAGGATATACCTAGGGAATCAATGTACAGATAGGCTCTACCACCTAATTACAACACTTCTAGAGCAGCAATGAAGGTTCTGTGTTGCACTTCGGTGGGGTCGATCCTATGGAAAAGAAGAAAATACAACGAGATGCATAAAGTGGAGACAAAATCCTAACTTGTATGGAAAAAGTTGGAAAAAATTATCTTTACCAAAGGATACCAAAAAGTGACCCATCTCAAAAACAAAATCACCAAACCAAAAGGAAAAGAGTATTGGAACGTCCAATAAGAAACTCAGAAACGTAATCAAGTGATCACCAAGCCAGGAATCAAGTGTACAAGAATTCACCTAGGTGAACAACCTAAGAGTAATACTTCTTGAGGTAGAGCCCATTTCTAGGATCTGCCAACGCATTTCCTTCAAAATCAACCAGATGGTAAGCCCCCTTCTTCAAGACCTCTTTCACAATGAATGGTTCGAACCACATGGGTTTGAACTTGCCTGCCCTAGAGGATCTTTGTCTTAATCATAGACTAGGACAAGATCACCTTCGGAGAAAATCCGAGGATGAATGGACCGATCATACTGACATTTGACTTGTTTCTTATGAGCCTCATTGGCCAAGGCTGCATCATGACATTTCTCATTGAGTTGCTCGAGATATAGTAGGCGTTCCTCAAGGAATCTGACACTCAATAGGTAAGACTGCTTCCAGCGCATATAAGAGTTGAAAAGGTGAAAAAATGGTTGTTGTCTTCACAGACGTTTCATAGGCATACAACGTTGAGTACAACATCAAATGCCAATTTGACTTGGCAGAACTGATCGTCCGCTGAATAATAGTCTTGAGGGACTTATTCACAGCTTCAACCTGACAATTCACTTTTGGGTAATAAGGTGACGAATTTTCTTTCCTAAACCCAAGATTCGACGTTAACTAAGTTGACATTTTGTTTTGGAAGTGATTATCATGGTCAGTGACAATCTCCTTCGAGATTCCAAAACTTGCTACTATCTTATTAAATATGAAAAGGGTCATTGTTTTTCCATCATTGTTAAACGTTGGCATATATTCTACCCACTTTGTGAAGTAATCTACTGCTACAATGATATAACGATGCCCCATGGATGAGGTTGGGTGACATGTAGTGAAATAAATCCCCCACTTGGTGAAAGGACCAATAGCAATGATAGGAAACATGGGAGTAGGATGTGCCTACATCTTTCGAGAGAATATCTAACACTGGTGGCACGTCTTGACTGCCTCAACACAATCCTTGATTAACGAGGGCTAGAAGTAACCTAGACGTAGAATATTTTGGGTTGTTTCCAACCTAGACAAATGACTGTCACATGCTCTGGTGTGACATTCATTCAAAACGAGCTCTGCTTCTTCATGGATAAGGCATCGATGAAGAATGAAATCCATGCCTCGATGATACAAGGTGTCATCAAGTATAAGATAGTTTTGTGCCTGATGGAAAATTCATTGACGCTCATCAGAGGAAGCAGAAGTGGGGCACTTCAAAGTCTGGAGATATACTAGTATATCTCCATACCAGAGGTCCGAATATGAAATCATAAAAATATCTCCCTTGATAGGTGATTCTTCGAGCGTGATATCACTAGACTCGACCGGAAGCTCCGAAATAAGTTCAGCAAAGACCAATGACGTTTTGGATTTCACAGAAAAAAAATCCAATTCAAACTTCTGTAAGATGACTATCCATCTACTAATATTTTTGCCAATGATCCGTCGTGTTAACACATATTGGAAAGGGTTCACAACGGCAATGATAGTGGTCTTGCAAAGAAAAATGAAGTGACGGAACCATTGGACAAAATGAGCTATTTCCAAAGAAATCTTCTCAACGTGAGAATAGTTGAGTTCCATCCCACGAGCGGATCATCTTCTTGAACCAAGACCATGTTGATGGTCGACTCTGCAGCATCCAAGTACAACAATAATTCCTTGTTATAATCGGGAGGCCAAAGCAGAGGGGCAGACTTCAGGGCATGTTTCAATGATTCAAAGGAGAGTTGAGCGGCTTCATCCCAACAGAATGGAACTCCCTTTTTAAAGAGAAACATAAACCATTTAATGATCTTGGCGTAATTCACGACAAAACGTCGAATAAAGTTCGCTTTCCCCTGTAATCTTTGAAGTCGGGGTATCATGCACGGGGTGTTGACGATTAAAATCGAAATGATTAGCTCCACCTACAAATTATTGATAAATCCCTATTATTTAAACTATGTTAGTAATATAATACAAGTAGGTGGGACCCCCTTGTTGACTAGAGGCACAAGATAAACATATCAAAAAAAAATTTGTTGTTATTTTGACGATGCTTACACAGTCTTACATGGTTGAAAATGCAGTCTTGGTATCATTTTGACATAGTAATAGGTGGATGATGCATTTTATGGGATGTTTCTACAATTAAAGGCATTATTTTTTTTGTTATGATGGGCATGTATTACAATTGCTATGATTTAACCATGTCACAAATCATCGTGATCAACTACCTAGCCACATATATACAAGAGATATGTTGGTAATAACATAGTCAAAACAAATAAAGGAAACTTATGAAAAAATCTTAAAAGGAAAGGATCTATGTTTTAGCTATCATAAAGGGTTATATGAAAATCAAAAACCAAAAAGATGTTAGTGATAATCCTAACTACTATACTATGGTTGGTTAGTGGCTATGTGATTTTTATTGGATTTGATTTGGGAACATATAACATTGCAATACATATGATATGGAATAGAAATTGGCAAAAGTTGAAGTGTGAATGTTTGGGTGGCGCATTGGACAAGGGATATCATCGCAGATTTCAATTGCTTGGGCACTGAATACATGGTTAAATGAATTGGTGAATGTTTGTATGTCTTGTACTTCAAAATTGAATAGGATTGCGTGAATAAGGAACAATGTTAGGGTGATGGCTCGCCCTTTTAAATAAGTAATAAGTAACCTGCACATAGAATATTTTGGGTTGTTACTTAGGGCTGGAAGTCACCTGAACATAGATATCACTCCATACTCCCGCTATGGGCCATCACCCTAGCATTGTTCCTTATTTCATTTTCGGTCTGTTGGTGATTAATCTCTGCATTTCAGGCTCTTGGGAAGAAGAATGTTCAGCCAGCTCGCCCTTTTAAATTTTTTGTTACATGTATGGTTCTTTTTCACTCCATCCATGAATCATGCTCTGTGTATGAACAAACAATGGCTTAGTAATGCTTGGTTTTATGTGTTCCTGAGAATTTCAACTGTGTAAATATGTGATATTTCTCTTTGTGGTGATTGTAATTGTTTTGGATGGCAAGCAAAAGGATTGGTTTTTATTTAACCGGGGCATTGACTAGTTGCTCAGTCGGTCTCATATCGTAATGGGTCTCTGTGGATAATAATGAATGTGGTATATATATCTCTGTATTAATGTTGGAGGGTTTCATTCTGTGTATTATCATTGGTTGTTCCCTCATAGTCGTGAGTGTAACCCTATCCGATCGCATTGAGATTTCCATTCAGTTGCTATGATTTTATTCAACCCAAAGTCGTGGTTGTGGGCTCATTCTCATTGTCCTTTCACAAAGTTTCCAAGACCCAGTCTTAGGATGGCCATAACGTTAATATATATTGTATGGTGGTGGGGTGATATAAATTATACCGCAGCGTTATGCATCCTCATTGGTATTGTTTTCAGGTTGCTCAGCTCTTAATAAATGAACAAAGAGGTTATATCTCTGTGTGTTCTTCGAATAACTGTCACAGTTCAATTAACTTGGCCTCTCCTCTGCAAGCATAAAACACACTATGTGCACTGCCTTTTTCTACCCTACCTGTCTTTGCTTTCCCCGGTGGTTAACTATGGGTTCCATGGCTCAAAATGGGAGTAATAAAAGACTATGTGGCTTACCGATGTGTGTGTTTCAAAGGGTATTTTTACCTGTTGTTGATTAGTCTTTGAAGACCTTCATTTCTCTGTGATATTATTAAAAGATGAGCACGCTCTTGATTGTCTCCTTGTATTTGATTTCGACAGAGCCTGATTCTAATCTCCACCTGTTCTTTCTCCTTCAGGCATCTTTTTGGTTGTCAAATATTGGTTTATTAGTGGAGTGGTTATGGATTTTTTCATCGAGTCCCTATCTCGTCTTTTTATGATTAAATTGATTGAATAGTTACAATTGGGAATGAGTAATTATATACATTCGAGGGTTGTTATCTTTTTGTTATGACTCCATTCACTATGTTCTTACAGCGTGGTCTTAATAGCAAATTGGAAACGCATGTGGTTTTGCTAAGCCCGATCATGGTTATAGCAATTTGTGCAAATGGTGATTGTGTAATTGATTATGTTCACCTTGCATATATTATTGAATCATCGTACATATTATAAATGGTTATATCGACAGTAATGAGGCTCGAGTTTTATGTTGACTGTGGTTTCGTTGCAAAATCTTATTGGTTGACATGATGAATACTGTGTGTAATCGGTCATGTTTTGGAAGTCTATTCATATTTAAAAAGGGACCGGTGCATTTTTTAAATTGGGAAATGATTGTGAATTGGAAGACAGTGGATGTTTTTATTATAGTCGTGCATTATGGGATATAGGTCGAGCAATATTGTTGTGCGGTTTCTTTAAATTCTTAGAAGGAAAGAAAAGAAATTAAAGACCAGTATGTTCTTAAATAGGTCTGTTGAATGGAAAGTTTGTTTTGGTTATGGGCTATGGTTACACAGACTGTTCTGAATTGAGAAATTTTTGGAAATTTAAATGTTGGAATAGCAAACAGTTTGATACACAGTAATTGTTGGTATGGTATTGGTATTTTTGGATTGATTTTAGTACGGAGTTATGATTATTGATTACTTAATTTGTTTTATGAATGGCATCTATTAATTTCCCTGCCATTCTCTCACTTTCCCACACATTAAGAATCCCCTCACATTCCCAGAATCAGTTTGCACGCCTTGTTCTTAAAATTAAATTATAATTAAATGAAAACTTTGTATTATAGAAATTGAAGGATGACACAAAGATGAGTTACAATTGATATGTTTTTTATTATAACACAGTTGATTATTTGATGATTTGTTGAGCATTAATCATGATATACTCCCCTCCATTTTATCACTTTTCGCTCAATACAACCCCTTTGATATCCCAGAACCCTT
>JASDQU010109208.1:54590-71065 GCA_032191745.1 Picea mariana
GCATGTATTACAATTGCTATGATTTAACCATGTCACAAATCATCGTGATCAACTACCTAGCCACATATATACAAGAGATATGTTGGTAATAACATAGTCAAAACAAATAAAGGAAACTTATGAAAAAATCTTAAAAGGAAAGGATCTATGTTTTAGCTATCATAAAGGGTTATATGAAAATCAAAAACCAAAAAGATGTTAGTGATAATCCTAACTACTATACTATGGTTGGTTAGTGGCTATGTGATTTTTATTGGATTTGATTTGGGAACATATAACATTGCAATACATATGATATGGAATAGAAATTGGCAAAAGTTGAAGTGTGAATGTTTGGGTGGCGCATTGGACAAGGGATATCATCGCAGATTTCAATTGCTTGGGCACTGAATACATGGTTAAATGAATTGGTGAATGTTTGTATGTCTTGTACTTCAAAATTGAATAGGATTGCGTGAATAAGGAACAATGTTAGGGTGATGGCTCGCCCTTTTAAATAAGTAATAAGTAACCTGCACATAGAATATTTTGGGTTGTTACTTAGGGCTGGAAGTCACCTGAACATAGATATCACTCCATACTCCCGCTATGGGCCATCACCCTAGCATTGTTCCTTATTTCATTTTCGGTCTGTTGGTGATTAATCTCTGCATTTCAGGCTCTTGGGAAGAAGAATGTTCAGCCAGCTCGCCCTTTTAAATTTTTTGTTACATGTATGGTTCTTTTTCACTCCATCCATGAATCATGCTCTGTGTATGAACAAACAATGGCTTAGTAATGCTTGGTTTTATGTGTTCCTGAGAATTTCAACTGTGTAAATATGTGATATTTCTCTTTGTGGTGATTGTAATTGTTTTGGATGGCAAGCAAAAGGATTGGTTTTTATTTAACCGGGGCATTGACTAGTTGCTCAGTCGGTCTCATATCGTAATGGGTCTCTGTGGATAATAATGAATGTGGTATATATATCTCTGTATTAATGTTGGAGGGTTTCATTCTGTGTATTATCATTGGTTGTTCCCTCATAGTCGTGAGTGTAACCCTATCCGATCGCATTGAGATTTCCATTCAGTTGCTATGATTTTATTCAACCCAAAGTCGTGGTTGTGGGCTCATTCTCATTGTCCTTTCACAAAGTTTCCAAGACCCAGTCTTAGGATGGCCATAACGTTAATATATATTGTATGGTGGTGGGGTGATATAAATTATACCGCAGCGTTATGCATCCTCATTGGTATTGTTTTCAGGTTGCTCAGCTCTTAATAAATGAACAAAGAGGTTATATCTCTGTGTGTTCTTCGAATAACTGTCACAGTTCAATTAACTTGGCCTCTCCTCTGCAAGCATAAAACACACTATGTGCACTGCCTTTTTCTACCCTACCTGTCTTTGCTTTCCCCGGTGGTTAACTATGGGTTCCATGGCTCAAAATGGGAGTAATAAAAGACTATGTGGCTTACCGATGTGTGTGTTTCAAAGGGTATTTTTACCTGTTGTTGATTAGTCTTTGAAGACCTTCATTTCTCTGTGATATTATTAAAAGATGAGCACGCTCTTGATTGTCTCCTTGTATTTGATTTCGACAGAGCCTGATTCTAATCTCCACCTGTTCTTTCTCCTTCAGGCATCTTTTTGGTTGTCAAATATTGGTTTATTAGTGGAGTGGTTATGGATTTTTTCATCGAGTCCCTATCTCGTCTTTTTATGATTAAATTGATTGAATAGTTACAATTGGGAATGAGTAATTATATACATTCGAGGGTTGTTATCTTTTTGTTATGACTCCATTCACTATGTTCTTACAGCGTGGTCTTAATAGCAAATTGGAAACGCATGTGGTTTTGCTAAGCCCGATCATGGTTATAGCAATTTGTGCAAATGGTGATTGTGTAATTGATTATGTTCACCTTGCATATATTATTGAATCATCGTACATATTATAAATGGTTATATCGACAGTAATGAGGCTCGAGTTTTATGTTGACTGTGGTTTCGTTGCAAAATCTTATTGGTTGACATGATGAATACTGTGTGTAATCGGTCATGTTTTGGAAGTCTATTCATATTTAAAAAGGGACCGGTGCATTTTTTAAATTGGGAAATGATTGTGAATTGGAAGACAGTGGATGTTTTTATTATAGTCGTGCATTATGGGATATAGGTCGAGCAATATTGTTGTGCGGTTTCTTTAAATTCTTAGAAGGAAAGAAAAGAAATTAAAGACCAGTATGTTCTTAAATAGGTCTGTTGAATGGAAAGTTTGTTTTGGTTATGGGCTATGGTTACACAGACTGTTCTGAATTGAGAAATTTTTGGAAATTTAAATGTTGGAATAGCAAACAGTTTGATACACAGTAATTGTTGGTATGGTATTGGTATTTTTGGATTGATTTTAGTACGGAGTTATGATTATTGATTACTTAATTTGTTTTATGAATGGCATCTATTAATTTCCCTGCCATTCTCTCACTTTCCCACACATTAAGAATCCCCTCACATTCCCAGAATCAGTTTGCACGCCTTGTTCTTAAAATTAAATTATAATTAAATGAAAACTTTGTATTATAGAAATTGAAGGATGACACAAAGATGAGTTACAATTGATATGTTTTTTATTATAACACAGTTGATTATTTGATGATTTGTTGAGCATTAATCATGATATACTCCCCTCCATTTTATCACTTTTCGCTCAATACAACCCCTTTGATATCCCAGAACCCTTTTTCACCCCCTGCTCATTAACAAGTATTAAATGATTTTTATCGATTGGATTGCATGAATCTAATCTGTTGTTGATCCAAACTTTGTTTCATATTTAAAAGAGATATCATGTATGGTTGTTTAAGAATCTAGTTGCTAACAAATGTTGCATACAGAAATGTTTTTCTTCAGTAGAGGAATCCATGGCTGGAATAACAGGGGAAGAGGAAATTGGAACAGGGGCCATAGAAGGCCAAGGTTTTCGATACATTTTGATGCAGATCCACAAGAGTTGAACCAGCTCTTCCAAGCTGGATTTTTCAACTAGATTGGACAAGGGGTAGTCCAACCTAGGCCAGAAAGGCCTCCCTTCCAACCCCAACATGTACCTGGTATCCCAGTTCCCCCACATGTCTCATTACAACCTGAAGTCCCTTAAAATGACGGATGGCAAGAGATTGTTCATCCTGCAGTCTCCCAACATCATGGCTGGCCCAATTTATATCTACCTACTCCTCCTCCATTGGTTAACCCAATTGTCAAAGTTTCCCCTGCTCACTCACCTATACAGTCTTCCCACGTAAACAAGAGGCTAAAAACTGAAGCCCACCATGCGCATGATAAAGGAAATGTTTTTGTTTCCCTTCCTCTCCTTCAAGTGATTCCACCAAATCCGTTTAATCTCGCATGCACTTGAGAGATGATTTCTCTCATGTTATCAGTGAGATCAAGCCTAAATGATCCACACAACCTAAGGCTAATATAGAGAAATCAAAGGGATACAGTAGCCACAAAGGGAAAACTGCCTCCCAAAGTGGAAAATATGGTTTTTGAGTGTTTTTATTTATTGATTGTTGAGAACAATTGACTGTTGAAGTTTTTGGACAGCACACTATTTTGGATATTTTGGATATTATATTTTTTGGATATGCTTTAAAATATCACTGATATTAATTTTCAAATTATGAGAATGACAATGGGATGTGTTTGATTGATTAACTAGTTGTGGTTATTTTTGCTAAGGAACTAAAGGGAGTCACAAGGGGTCCCACCTACTAGTTATTATTTATTAAAGACCCTTATTATTATTATATTAATTATTCCCCTAAACTAAAAGTTAGTTAAGTTTTAGTTAACTTAACTAAAAGAGGTGGTTTAACTACTTCAACTAATTTTGATTCCTTAAAGGCAAAAAGTGAAGGAGGAACAAGAGGAGAATAAAAGGAGAAAGCATACTAAGGTCTTCTCTTGAGTTTTATTGAGATAGTTCAATTTTCATTCATTATTTAATTCATTGAAATCATAATTCTCTTTTATAAAAGTAGTTTCATATTGTAGATAGCAAGATTCAAGGATGAATTACATCATTGAGACACTTGTTTTTCAGAGTTGTTGATCTATCTTTGATAGTCTATGTAGACTTGTCTATTTATGAATTGAATTTCATGATTGATTAAGGATATTGTGAAGAGTCGAGTGGGAAGAAATCTGTGGCAATTTGATCCATCTTTTAAAGTTCAGTTTTTTACTTTCTATTAGAATTCCTTTTGTATAGTTTTCATTGGGGACATCTAAGCTTGACTTTGGTCCAAACTTCCTCGGGGATTTTTGTAAAGAGAACGATTCTTTTGATTTATTTGGATGAAATAAGCGATTGTTATTCTATCTCATCTGTGTAAAATATTGACTTGGCATTTTTTCTTTTGTCTCCACATTTAATTTTGCATTTGTTATATTCAGAAAATTATATAAAATATTGAATTTTACAACAATATTTTATTTATAAAAAATCAACCTAAGCCCTTGTAACCAATCCTTGTGGATTATGAAACAAATTTTTGAGGCTATAAACATACGGTGATATTCCCGTCTATATTTCCTTAGCCAAGCAAGATCTGAAAATGCTTGAGTAATATAATTTCATATATTTTCTTCAACATTTGTTTGGTGACCATACTGGGGAGATCTTCCATATCTCTCTGGTTGATTTTTATGCTTGATTATCATCAAATATATCTACTTTTTTTATTTTGTACTCTTTGACTGTTTCAATTCTTAATGAATGTACTTGTTGCAAGGTAGCCTAATATTGAGCCCGGTCTTCAAGATCATACCAGCAATACTTTAAACTTGTTTAATACCATCTTAGATATTGTTAGTACCTGAATTGAGCTTAATCACTCATGGGCAGCAATTGAGAAAGACATAAGTGTCCAACAATGTTGGGAAGCTAGACAAAGAAAACTTAGGAATCAGCCATAGATTTCTTTTTCCTTCAGTTTTGATCTTCTTTTCATGTCCTTAGACCTTTGTGTTTCTTGGAGAAGAAGAGGTTTATCACCAGAAATTAATCCTATTTTTGAAATAGGAAGAAGGAATGTTGTCTTGTCAACCCAACAAAGTGCTCTAAGGAGAACCTTGTCTGACTCTTCCAGTTCATATTTCTCTCCCTCACCTATCATCCAGAGAGGTAAAGAAGAATTCCAAAGATAAAATCTTTCACAAGAGACCTGAAACTACCATCATTTTCCTAGACTTTGCAAAGCCAGAAGATGTCATGATTATAAATACTAGGAATAAATCCCATGCTCCCAAAAGAAAATATGATCCTCCCCACACTTCTTCTATCCCAATCTCATCCTCACCAACTGCTACTGTTCAGGTTCCTAAGGCTCCTAATAGTCAAGGAAATACCTCCCCTCTCCGCTCTTCTAAATACAATATTCTAAATCAGTTGGCCAACATCAAAGTAGATGCAACCCTTCTAGACATGGTTGTCGTCCCTGAACAACAAAAGCATCTAAAAAAGTTTATGGAAGGAAAAGATTTCGTTGTAGCCAACCTCTCTAAAGAGGTAGATAAAGAGGATTCATCTGTAAATAAGGTAGGTGTACATAACTTTAGATACTCTGTAAAAAAAACCTTGTTTTATATTTATGTAAATATAATGGACAAGATTTCCCATTGTTGCCTCATTGACGTCGGTTCGGGCCCAAGTGTAATGTCGAATATTATTATGGAAGAGATAGTTTTGTCTTGTACAAATGAAAATGCCAGAAGCATTCTCTCTTATAATAGTTTACAACAAACGACCATAGGTGAAATCAAGGACGTGACCTTGGTTTTGTGCATGCACCCTAAAATAAGGACCACCCTTAATATTCAAGTAACCAATATGCCAGTGAATAACTACTCAATCATCTTAGGAATAGATTGGAAATATTTGAAGGGTGGATACCTCTCACTCGACAGGACACACTTATCCGTTTCTTGGAATGGTAAAAACATCATAGTCCTCAAAGATGGGAGAATTTCACCTTACATAGAAAGTGTCCCTCAACCTAATGTGAATTATATCGAGGAGTAACTAGGAGTGTACTCCATATTTGTCGAGGAGAACAACACTACCTTGGAACAAATCGAATTAGACGACGGGATGTGGCATATGCACTTTGATGGTTCATGATCCAATGAAGGAAACGGAGCTGGTATTATCTTGTAATATCCTGTGGGAAAAATTTATAAATTTTCCTATAGGTTAGAGTTTGCTTGCACAAACAATGTCATCAAATTCGAGGCATTACTATTAGGCATTGAAAATGCCTATAATTTGGGTTGTGGTCACCTTATATTTTTTGGGGATTCTGAGCTTGTTGTGAACCTTGTACATAAGATATACTCTCCTATAAATAATTTGATGGAACGCTACACCCAAACTATTTGGGCACTTATCTCGAACCTACTATATTTCAACATCGCTCATGTTAAAAGGGAATTGAACTCAATGGCTGATTGGTTAGTTGTTTTTGCAGCCTCTCCTAATTGGAAACTTCTGCCACAAAGACCTTATTGTAATTTTCAATATATGTATCGTCCACATATCCTAGACAACATAGAATCATGGTAGGTATTCCCTAGTGATGAAAGCATATGTTCTTTCATTCAAAATGAATATTATAAGCCTAAGGAGATTATATCAATGGAAGATAATAAGATTCCTAAAGGCTTGACTCCTCTAGAAATTTCATTTTCATCGAGTTATGTAGGCAAAAAAGAGAAATTTAAAGAAGAGGAGTCAAAAAGGAAAGTGGGTGAAACCATTTCCTTGAACATTGGAACACCTGAGTCTCCAAAGAATGTTAAAATAGGTGTCCAATTTCCTGATGAAGAGGAATTGAAATTCGCCAGACTGCTTGGTGAATTTCAAGATTTTTTTTCTTGGTCTTATGAGGATCTTCATGGTTTTGATCATGCTCTTATATAGCATGCCATTCCTATCAAGGAAGGCATAAAAACACTTAGGAAAAAACAAAGACCCATTAACCCTGCACTGGAAGCAACTATTCGAAAGGAGTTGGAAAAACTCTTGAAGGCTGGGATCATCTTCCCTGTTAATCATTCGGAATGGGTTTCTAATTTGGTTCTCATTCGGAAAACAACTGGTCAAATTAGATTATGAGTAGATTTTTGCGCATTAAACCGGGCTAGTATAAAAGATCACTTTCCTCTTCCCAATATGGAAATGATTTTGCAGCAAGTGACAGGGTCACGGATGATGTCCTTACTTGACGATTTCTCTAATTATAATCAAATCAAGGTAAAAAGAACAGATAAATATAAAACCGCTTTTATTACTCGTTGGGGCATTTTTGCTTATGAATGTATGCCTTTTGGATTATCCAATGCAGGTGCCACTTTTTGAAGGGATATGCAAATATATTTTGACGATTTGATCGGCAATATTAGTCATATATATATATATATATTGATGACTTAACTATGTACTCCAAAACCAATCAGATCATTTTGGTTATCTTAAAAGAGTTCTCATGCGATGCAAGAAATTTGGCATTTCTCTAAATCCTTCTAAGTCTATTTTTGGCATTACCAAGGGCAAGCTCCTTGGACACATTGTCTATGATTCAGGAATAAGTATTGATCCTGAAAAGATTGTTGCTATCCTAAATATGTGTGCTCCCACTTCCAAGAAGGAGGTTCAAGATTTTATGGGGGTTATTAACTTTGTTGGTAGGTTTGTTCCTGATTTTGTTGTAATGGTCAAGCCAATTCATAATTTGTTTAAGAAAGATCGTTCTTTTTCTTGGGCAGATGATGTCAAAAATTCTTTTGTAGGGATCAAGAAAGCAATCGGTTCCACACCGGTTTTGGCGAAGCTAGAGTTTGAGAAGGAATTTATGATATATACTAATGCCACTAAGGAAGCAGATTATGCTATCCTCATGCAAAATGATGACCAAGGTAACAAAAAACCAGTGGCTTACATGAGTCAAAGCTTGTCTGATGATGAGTTTAAATAGACTTTTATTGTAAAACATGCTTTCACTCTTGTTAAAGCTGTTGAAAAATTTTTCCACTTCATCTTAGGTAAGAATACGTTGGTAAAACTCCCTTTACCCGTTGTCAATTTTTTGTTGTCACAAACTTATCTTTCATAGAATCTTGCACATTGGCTTGCCAAGATCCAAGAGCATGATTTAACTATCATGACTTCTAACACCATCAAGGGACATGACTTAGCCCTTCACTTAGCTCAGCATGTTGAATCTAGTGAAGAAATTGATGAACGGGATAGTTCTCTATCAGTGTTGTTCTATATTGATAGTCAAATCCTTCCTGTATCTGAACATCCTTGGTATAAAAATTTGGTTTCTTATTTGCAAAATAAAAGATGTCCGGATAACTCAGACACTCATCAAAGAAGAAGGGTCCTTCTCGAATCTACTAGATAGATCATTATAGGAAACTTCTTGTTTAGAATATCTGTCGATGATATGTTGCTTCGTTGTGTAGACAATGAGGAAGCACAAAAACTATTGCAAGAAACTCATGGTTCTTCGAATTTTGTTATTCATGTAGGAGCTCATTTTTCTGCTAAAACTATTGTGTTTAAGATTATCAGAAAAGGATACTATTGGCCTTCAAACTTTTGTTATTCTTATGTTTTTTCGAGATCTTGTGACAAGTGCCAGAAATTTGCTGGGAAAGAACACCTTTCATCCATGTTGTTACAACCTGTCCTACCAAACTTTCCTTTTTCAAAGTGGGGATTGAACTTTATTGGTCCTATTAATCCTTTGGCTTCAGCAGGACAAGTCTTTATCTTGAAAGTGACAGACTATTTTACAAAATGGGTTGAATTTGTCCCACTTAAACATTCGACAGATGAGCAGGTGATTTATTTCCTTGAAAATAATATTTTTTCCAGATTTGGTCTTCCTTTGGAAATTATTACAAGCAATGGTCCTACTTTTATTTCTGCTAAGTTGACCCAATTTTTAGCTAAGTTGGGGGTTAAAAATTTTACCTCATCATATTATTATCCCCAAGGAAATGGGCAGGCTGAGTCTGCCAATAAGAATCTGGTGAGAATTTTCAAAAGGCTCATCAAAGATAAGCCTCATCAATGGAACACTCTCCTCACTTATGCCCTTTGGGCAGATTGAACTACCACCAAGGTGAGCACTGGTTTCACTCCTTTCCAGCTTGTTTATGGTCAAGAAGTCATTATGCCTACTAATTTGGAACTTTCCTCCTTAAGGTTAATGCTTTAGGTCGAAGAATTAAATTCTTCTGATGTTTCACAAAGGATGAATGCACTCCTGGCTTTACAGGAGCAAAGGATGTCTTTCTTGGGTAATATAAAGAGAAGATAGCAGACTGTAAAAAAATATTTCAACAAGAGTGTCAAAGATGTGAAATTTAAAGTCAATGAGAAGGTACTATTGTGGGATTCAGCTCATGTTGATAGAGGAAGAGATTCAAAGTTTCAAAAATTATGGTTGGGTCCTTTCAAGATCGCTTTTGTTCTGGATGCAAATTCTTACATTCTAAAGGATTTACAGGAGCGATTGTTTTCCTACAACACTAATGGTTCTCACTTAAAACATTATGTGGAACCAACTTGAAGAGTTTGACGTTGTTTGGATTGTTCTGTATTTTAGTAGTTTTCATTTCTTCTTTCATTTTAGTAGTTTTCATTTCTGTCATTTCAATCCTGATGTTATTTTAGTAGTTTTCATTTCTGATATTTTCATTTTTATTTTTAATTTTGTTGTTTCATTTCTGTTATAACATTTCTCACTTTTTGTTCTTT
Organism: Picea mariana; assembly: GCA_032191745.1. Lineage (NCBI taxonomy): Eukaryota > Viridiplantae > Streptophyta > Pinopsida > Pinales > Pinaceae > Picea > Picea mariana. Next base: position 64,408 of record JASDQU010109208.1, read on the forward strand.
TGACTTAATGTTTTGCCAAAAAATAAATGTTGGATCATTTTTTCCACAGCAACACTTTTGCAAAGTATTGTTAATCAATAACAATCAAGATTACATGGTTGTAATCATGTTCCCTCTAAAGGCATCATTGAATTTGTTATTTTCTTTCACTACTATTTTATGATGTAGTTGGTTGCATCCCAATTCTAATTTCCATTTCTTCATCCATTTCAAGACTTAAAAGAGCAAGTTCAGAAAACAAAATTCTCCTTGAAGTCAAGAGAAAATTTTAGTTGAATGATTATGATTACAAGGATAAACCCCCTCATACTTAACACTTTCCATGAGTTATTCCCAAATTCCTAGTCATTTTTCCATTAAATCCACTCACTTCCCCCTGTTGCATAATCATTTTGGTTTATATATTCTTCATATGATTTTGCTTGGTCTACGAAACCAGACACTCTGAGTTCTTAATATGTTGGAAATAGATTTCATGTGGAGTCACTAGTTTGTTGACGATTAAAATCGCAACGATGAATTCTTCCCACAAAGTATAGCTAAAGCCCTATTATTTAAACTATGCTAATAATATAATACTAGTAGGTGGGACCCCTTGTTGACTAGAGGCGCAAAATAGACATATCACACATTTTTTTATTGTTGTTTCAATGTTGCTTACACAGTCCTACATGGTTTACAATGCAGTCTTGGTTTCATTTTGACATAGTAACAAGTGGATGATGCATTTTATGGGATGTCTCTGCAATTCAAGGCATTATTTTTTTTGTTATGATGGGCATGTATTATAGTTGCTATGATTTAACCATGTCACAAATCATTGTGATCAACTACCTAGCCACATATATACAAGAGATATGTTGGTAATAACATAGTAAAAACAAATAAAGGAAACTTATGAAAAAATCTTAAAAGGAAAGTATATATGTTTTAGCTATGATAAAGGGTTATATGCACATGGAAAAGAAAAAATATGTTAGTGCTAATCCTAACTACTATACTATGGTTGGCTAGTGGCTATGCGATTTTTATTGGATTTGATTTGGGAACATATAACATTGCAATACATATGATATGGAATAGAACTTGGCAAAAGTTAAAGTGTGAATGTTTGGGTGGCACATTGGACAAGGGATATCATCGCAGATTTCAATTGTTTGGGCATTGAATATGTGGTTAAATGAATTGGTGAATATTTGGTTGTATTGTACTTCAAAATTGAATAGGATAGGAGATGGAAGCGATGTGCAGTAAATGCACGTCACTCCATACTCACCCTATGGGTCGTCACCCTAGCATTGTTCCTTATTGAATTTTCAGTCTATTGGTGGCTAAGCTTTGCATTTTAGGCTCTTGGGAAGAAGAACGCTCGACCAGCTCACCCTTTTAATCTTTTTGTTTTATGTATGGTTCTTTTTCACTCCATCCATGAATCATGCTCTGTGTATGAACAACCGATGGCTCAGTCATGCTTGGGTTTATGTGTTCCTGAGAATTTCAACTGTGTAAATATGTGATATTTCTCTCTGTGGTGACTGTAATTGTTTTGGATGGCAAGAAAAAGAGTTATTTTTTATTTAAGTGGTGCATTGACTAGTTTCTCAATCGGTTTGATATCATGATGGGTCTCCGTGGTAATAATGAATGTGGTATATATCGCTCTGTATTAATGGTGTAGGGTTTCGTTTTGTGTATTATTTTTCGGTTGTTCCCTCACAGTCATCGGTGTAACCCTATCCGGCCGCATTCGGATTTCCATTCAGTTTTTGTGATTTTCTTTAACCTGAAGTCGTGGTCGTGGGTTCATTCTCATTTTCCTTTCACAAAGTTTCCAACACCCAGTCTTAGGGTAGCCATAAAATTAATATATATTGTATGGTGGTGGCATGATATAAGTTATACCGCAGTGTTATGCATCCTCATTTGTATTGTTGTCAGGTTGCTCGGCTCTTAAGAAATGAACAGAGAAGTTATATCTCTGTGTGTTCTTTGAATAACTGTCATGGTTCAATTAACGTCACCTCCCCTTTGCAAGCGTGAAATTCACTATGACCACTAGCTTTTTCTACCATAATCGTCTTTTCTTTCCCCGGTGGCTAACTATGGGTTCCATAGCTCAGACTGGGAGTAATAAAAGACTCTGTGGCTTACTGTTGTGTATGTTTCAAAGGGTATTTTTACCTGTGGTTTATTAGTCTCTGAAGACCTTCAATTCTCTGTGCTATTATTAAAGATGAGCACACTCTTGATTGTCTCCTTGTATATGTTTTCAACATAGCCCGATTCTAATCTCCAATTGTTTTTTCTCCTTCGGGAATCTTCTTGGTTGTCAAATATTGGTTTATTAGTGGAGTGGTTATAGATTTTTTCATCGATTCCCTATATCGTCTTTCTATGATTAAATTGATTGAACAGTTACAATTGGGAATGAGTAATTATATACAGTCGAGGGTTGTTATCTTTTCGTTATGACTCCATTTATTGTGTTCTTATAGTGTGGTCTTAATTTCAAATTGGAAACACCTGTCGTTTTGCTAAGCCCAATCAGGGTTATAGTTATTTGTGGAAATGGTGATTATGTGTAATTGATTATGTTCACCTTGCATATATTATTGAATCATCGTGCATATTATAAATGGTTATATCGACAATAATGAGGCGTGGGTTTTATGTTGACTGTGGTTTTGTTGCAAAATCTTATTGCTTGACATGATGAAGACTATGTGTAATTGGTCATGTTTTGGAAGTCTGTTCGTATTTAAAAAAGGGACCTGTGCATTTTTTAAATTGGGAAACGATTGTAAATTGGAAGAGTGGATGCTTTTATTATAGTGATGCATTATGGAATCGAGGTCAAGCAATATTGTTGTGCGTTTTCTTTTAATTCTTAGAAGGAAAGAAAAGAAATTAAAGACTAGTATGTTCTTAAATATGTTTGTTGAATGGAAAGTTTATTTTGGTTATGGGTTATGGTTACACAGATTGTTCTAAATTGAGAAATTTTGGGAAATTTAAATGTTGGAACAGCGAACAGTTTGATACACAGTAGTTGGTATGGTGTTGGTATTTTTGGATTGATTTTAGTACAAAGTTATGATTATTGATTACTTATTTTGTTTTATGAACAGTATCTATTAATTTCCCATCCATTCTCTCACTTTTATGCACATTATGAATCCCCTCACATTCCCAAATTCACTTTGCATGCCCTGTTCTTAAAAATAAATTATAATTAAATAAAAACTTTGTATTATAGCAATTGAAGGATGACACAGAGATGAGTTACAATTGATATGTTTTTTTATTACAACACAGATGATTGTTTGATGATTTTTTGAGTAGTACTCATGATCTGCTCCCCTCCATTTTATCATGTTTTTCTCAATACAACCCCTCTAATATCCCAGAACCCTTATTCACCCTTGCTCATTAACAAGTATGAAACAATTTTTATGGATTGGATTCCATGAGTCTGGTTTGTTGTTGAGCCAAACTTTGTTTCATATTTAAAAGAGATATCATGTATGATTGTTTAAGAAGCTAGTTGCTAACAAACGTTGCATACAGGAATGATTTTCTTCAGCAGAGGAAGCCATGGTTGGAATAATAGGGGAAGAGGAAATGGAAATAGGGGCCATAGAAGGCCATGGTTTTTAATACATTTTGATGCAGATCCACAACAGTTGAACCAGCTCTTCCAAGCTAGATTTTTCAACTGGATTGGACAAGGGGTAGTCTAGCCTAGGCCAGAAAGGCCTCCCTTCCAACCCCAACATGTCCCTAGTATCCCAATTCCCCCACATGTCTCATTACAACCTGAAGTCCCTGAAAATGAAGAATGGCAAGAGATTGTTCATCCAACAGTCTCCCAACATCGTAGCTGACCCAATTTGTCTCTACCTTCTCCTCCTCCATGGGTTAACCCAATTGTACAAATTTCCCCTGCTCACTCACATGTATAGTCTTCCCACACAAGAAAGAGACTAAAAACTGAATCCTTCCATGCACATGATAAAGGAAAAGTTGTTGTTTACCCTCCTCTCCTTCAAGTGATTCTGCCAAATCTGTTTCATCCCGCATGCACTTGAGAGATTATTTCTCTCGCGTTATCAATGAGATCAATCCTAAAGGCTCCACACAGCCTAAGACTAATTCAGAGAAATCAAAGGGAGATAGTAGCAACAAAGGAAAAATTACCTCCCAAAGTGGAAAATATGATTTTTGAGTGTTTTTATTTATTGATTGTTGAGAACAGTTGACTTCTGAAGTTTTTGGACAGCACACTATTTTGGATATTTTGGATATTGTATTTTTTGGATATGGTTTAAAATGTCATTGATATTAATTTTCAAATTATGAGAATGATGATGGGAGCCACCGGGAGGGATGTGTTTGATTGATTGATTGGTTTTGTTTATTTTTGTTAAGGAACTAAAGGGAGTCACAAGGGGTCCCACCTACTAATTATTATTTTTAAAAGACCCTTATTATTATTATATTAATTCTTCCCCTAAATTAAAAGTTATATGAGTTTTAGTTAACTTAACTAAAAGAGGTAGTTTAACTACTTCAACTAATTTTGATTTCTTAAAGGAAAAAAGAGAAGGAGGAACAAGAGAAAAATAGAAGGAGAAAGCATTCTAGGGTTTGCTCTTGATTTGTTTTTAGATAGTTCAGTTTTCATTCATTCTTTAATTCATTGAAAGCCTAATTCTCTTTTATGATAGCAGGGTCCTACTGTAGACAATAAGAATCAAGGTTGAATTACATCATTCACACACTTGTTTTTCAGAGGTGTTGATCTATCTTTCATAGTCTATGTAGAATTGTTTGTTTATGAATTAAATTTCATGATTGATAAAGGATATTGTGCAGAGTTGAGTCAGCAGCAATCTGTTGCAAGTTGAGCCATCTTTTAAAGTTATTTTTTTAATTTCTGTTAGAAGTCCTTTTGTATGGTTTTCATCGGGGACATCTAAGTTTGACTTTGGTCCAAACTTCCTCAGGGATTTTTGTAAAGAGAATGATTCTTTTGATTTATTGGAATGAAATAAGCGATTGTTATTATGTCTCATCCATGTTAAATATTGACTTGGTATTTTTTCTTTTGTCTCCACATTTAATTTTGCATCTGTTATATTCAGAAAATTATATAAAATATTGAATTTTACAGCAATCTTTTATTTATAAAAAATCACTCTAAGCCCTTGTAACCAATACTTGTGGATTAGGAAACAAAGTTTTGACGCTATAAACATAGGGTGATATTCCCGTCTATCTTTCCTTAGCCAAGAAAGATCTGAAAATGCTTGAGTAATATCATTTCATATTTTTTCCTCAACACGGGGGAGCCAATTGAACTATCGCCTCAACCTTGAGAGGATCGACCATGATTCCTATTGTTGAAACAATAAAACCTAAGAGACGAACTAACATCACGCAGAAAATTCACTTGTTAGGATTCAAGCGAAATCGATAGTAGTGACATCGTTCAAAGATTATTCAAAGATGAGCAGGACGATCAAATCTCTTGTGAGAGCGCGATGCTAGATTGTCAAGATATGCCTCGACTATATGTCTAAGGTCGTGAAAATCAAACGACATGGACCATTGAAAGGTGGCTCCAGCATTCTTCAGGCCAAAAGGCATCTTACGATATGCGAACATGGTCCATGGACAAATAAAAGTTGTTTTATGGTAGTCTTCGGGTTTGATCTGAATCTGATTATATCCCGAGAAACCATCCATGAATGAAAAGACCTCGCAACCTGCACATTCATTAACAATATGATCGATGAACAGGGTGGGAAAATTATCTTTCGGACAGACCTTATTCAAATAATGGAATTCCATGCACACGTGAATTATACCATGTTGCTTGTTAACCGGAACCAGGTTTTACACCCATTCTGTCAACTGCACAGGGTAGATAAAACCGACTTTGAGCAGTTTTTCTACTTCAGCCTTAATTGTTGCCACTTTTCGAGGATTCACCAGATGAAGCTTCTATCAGACCATCTTGGAATCAAGATAAGTTAAAACTTCATGCTTGAAAATTCGTGGGTCAATGCCTAGCATTTCCTCGTAAGACCAGGAAAAAACGTCGCAGAATTCTTGAATAACTCAGTGTAACTTTGAATCTCTTCGGGGGAGCAATTTGCACCGATGAAAACATTCTCCACAATGCCAGGGGTTTTGGAGATATCAATTAGAATCATTGTAGCGATGCTTTCCATATTACCCTCGGCATAAACATCATGCGTAGAGAAAGGATTGATAGGACAAGCACTATCTCCATTCATGGTCAAAACAAATTCTCGTGCCTCTATTCTCCTTAACTCGAGAAGGAAGTAAAATCTATGATGCAGATCATCCCAAGGTCTATCGGGACCATTAAATTCCTCGCAATCACCTCATCAGATGGAAAGACTAGGTCTAAAGGATCTTTAGTGGCAAGAGAACCTTGAGTCCAAATAGGATTGAGGACTGGATCTAACTCCTGTGGGGAAGTCGGATCGAGGTTGGTTGAAGTTTGTTGGACAATGTTGTATGCAACCTTAGCCGCAAACAAGGGCATGGCCATGCCAGGATGCCATGTCCCTTCCATCGAGGCTGATGGGAAAGGTAGAGTCCACGGATTGTTAAAGTAACTCACTCG
>JASDQU010109208.1:111304-132247 GCA_032191745.1 Picea mariana
TTATCGCAGACAAAGAATTCATGCAAATACTTATTTTCCCATTGCTGCATAATTAGCTTATTTTTATTTTAGTTTTGTTTAGATATTAATGTCTTCCAATAAGATTCTTTCTTGCAATCTAAAATCTTCTCAATTATTGAAAAGTTACCTTTGCTGAGAATAAATTTTTAACAGTCTAGATATTCACATTATAAATTTTGGTCAAAGTTTTTTCTGTGTCTGTTAGCGTAGGAGGCCATGGTACTTCCAAGGCCTTATTTATTCATGTTTACTACGCAGTTGCTTGGAATCCTTTATGACATCAAATGCACTAGAGCGGATTCATAGATTCTGTATGATAAAAGAAATCTTGTCAAATCTCTTATAAAATGTAGTGATTTCTTCCATGGATTACAAATTTAATAATAAAAAAAATTCAATCATAAAATTTTCAATTGCCAGATGTTTTAGTGAATTTTCCTACTATAAGAGAGCACAAACTAATTCCATAAAATAAATGTTGCTTGAGATTTAGTTTAAATCATTATGACAACCATCCTTTAAAATTATGATTACGTCACACTAAAATTATGATTACATCACACTGAAATGTCATTAATAAACTACAAATCTCAATATATTGTCTTCAATAAAAGAAATGTTCCTTGAAATTTGGATTAAATCATTATGACAATCATCCTTTAAATCATTATTACATCACATTGAAATGTAATAGACTCTCCTATTGAATACCATTATTTTGTTATTTTATTTATGAATTTGTATCTAAATAGATTACATATTTTTAAATCAATATGAAATTTTGTTGTATTGTTTTATTTCTGAATTTGTAAGAAACCATATTGCATTGTTTGAATCAATATAAAATTTTAAATATATTTGATTACAAAATAAAAATGTGCCAAAGAGAAAAATGTATTATGCAAATAAATAACAGATCGAACTAAAGGGATAAGACCTCATTTAATAGTTGTAGAATTAAAATAATTTCAATGTAAGTAAAGAGTTGACTAATCCAAATATGTCCACCAGGAAGGACAAGCAAAACACAAAATATGGTATCAATGCTTTCTGCATTAATTTAATATTGATACATTTGACATATTAAGTTATTTGTTTCATGCCTTTACCTCTTATTCCATCGGTGTACAAAATACAAAGAAGGCTTTGGGAGCCTGCTACTTTTTATTATAGTTTAAGGAACAGGAATCACGAAGAAGGATTTGGGAGCCTTCTACCTTGTATTGTAACCTAGGAAAAAAAACAAACGTTGTTTGAAATATCGCTTAGGAATTTGACCATCTCCCTTCAAAAAATATTGATCCTGCTACTGCTAGTGAAACACAAAGATGTCAAAGCCTTGCACATTCTAGGTTGCAATGTCAAATTGCGAGAAGTACGCTAGAAAAAATTTTGGTGGTTATTCAGCGTGTACAAATTACAATATCATTGTTTTTAAGGTGAATCGGGGTTTTCATAGAGATTCGTGGCACTAGATATCTTATTCACAAAAGAAGTCATTAAAAACCTGACATAGTGATATGAAAATGGATTAGAAATAATACACCACTTGATCTGAACTGAGTGTCTCTAATATCACTTGATCCTCAAATAGTATTAAGTATGACACACTTTCTTATTCCAAGTTTCTTTTATTGACAGTTCTTATAGCATGGAAGTGTCTTATCTTACTTTACTAAACACATAAACTAAAGATCATAACTTGCATAATCATACATGAGAATATACAAAATCACATAAAAGTAGTAATAAAAACCACATAACACAATTATTGTCTTTGGGTCCACTTCCATCCAATGATATCGCTCTATAAATGCTCAATAATTGTTGAAAGTAAAATAAGATGGCTTACAATACAAGAGTCGAAGATACCCTCCAAATTTGTTGCTCTAATGCAGAAAAGGACATTACCCTTCTGATCCTCTCGAAAAATTGAGCAGAATGAGTATAAAGTCGACTATGTTTTGCCACATTGCCCCGGACACCCCTTGACACGCAAAAAAATGTACATAATCTCTTGTTGTCTCGACATTCGCACCAACTTGAAAAAAACTCGGCATAGAGTTACTGGCACGAAATATTGTTGTTACAAATTCTCGATTACAAAACACTCAATTTATTTCCTTGTGGATTACAAAATAGAAATAAGATTATCACTATGAGGACGGCTTCGAAAAAATGAATCTGGTGACTATAAGCACCTTATATCTCCCAAAATACTACAAACTGGCATAATAAAAGAAAAAGTGTTTAGTGTTTTAGCACATATGAATGTTTGGTACAATGATGAGGGCACTCCTTTATATAGGGGAGGTTGGGGGATCAAACCCCAACCAACTCTTGAATTCCATGGAAAATTTTGTTTTAATTTTAAATAGGGAATAAAGTTTGTTTATAACAAACATTAAAATACAATTATTAAACCTCATGAGTGCAAGGAAATTATTAAACCCGTATAATATATGGTTAAAAGAACTTTGAATTGGCATGCATGTTTGTTAGGCCCCACGAATATAGGGGCATGGTCTTCATTGCATGTGATGGAACCATGGGTCGAGGGATAAGCCATCGGCCCTTTCTCCACCAAACATAACAAACAACCCTCTTTAAAACAATTCGCAACCATTTGATTGTTACGAAATATGTAATGGCACGTTGGTAAGCGAGATCTGAGTTCGATTTCCTTCGGCTCCAACAAAACCTTTAACAAACTCCATCCATAACTAGCCAATGGGTGGCTGCCACGTGGAGGCCTCTCATTGGTTGACCATTTCCATGTGTCAAATAGCGATAGGTATATGGCATCCTGTACCTTTCAAGTCAGTTGTCACTTGTCAAAATATGGAGTTTCCACGTCATCTTTGTATGGCATGTACGGTCATGCCATGTGTCACCCTTGCAGTGGTGACACGTTTCAACTTTTGGTACTCTAACCTTTTACTTGGTTGACTAGAACTTTGACCACTGATAAATTCCGCATAAGAACTCAGTTTGAGGCATCGTTTTCACTGTTGGAAATCTTGCAACGAGCTCTATGCATTGATGGAATTTTCAAAGATTTTAAGATGATCAAAATTTGAGCATTTATGATCCCTTATGGACCCTTGTGAGCATTTTGGGTCCTCCTGGACCTTAGTGAGTGTCTTTGGATCCTCCTAGATCACATAGAAATTGCAACTTATCTGGAAAACAATTTATCATTAAAGAACAATGGGATAACAACTTCAAGCATAGACATGTGTATCCAGATGAATGTAGTTTCAAACATTATTTGTCTCACATTGCTTCATACACAAATCCACATTTAAAACATCTCCATAAACTGCTTATCACAAATTAGGTACTTCACAAAGTGATACTATTGGAGAGTATGAAAAAGAAGGATCTGAATAATAATTGAAGAGAAACTTTACATCACAATGTCAAAGTTTTGCCTTGTTGCATGACATATTACTCTATTCATTAATAACTTTAAACTCAAAATCACTTACTCAATACATTTGTTAGCTCACTGCAACTAATTTTCCAATGTTATTTACAATTTTGTGCAATCGTCTCAGGGCAGGACAATATTTTGTTAAAATTTTGAAAATTTTGATGAAATTATCAAGATTTTTAGATATGTTATAGGAAACATTGGAAATAAATTTATTCTCTACAAATGGTTAATATTGACCGTAATTTCCATTATATGATGAACTGAAGCATGAATGGTTTACAAAGTAGATGCTTTTACAGCTTGATATAAGGCCAAAATAACAACTTACCATCATTGAACCTTAAATGATTTTCCCTTGGGAAAGTAACAACAAATTCCCCTGTTGCACTAGTTTGATGAAAAGAGTCAGAAGGAAGGTAATATGATACTTCACATCCTCTTATAAATGCAAAAATCATCACTTATCATCACATCTCTCATTTGCAAAAAACATAAACCCTAAATTGTCTACTAATTTGCAAACACAAACCCTCGCAATAAAATCACTAAGACATTATACTAACGAAAACCATCAAACCATCATGGAAGAGGTGCCCGTACTTTGAAAATAAATTCAAGGTTGTAGAGATTTTCCCCTTTTTTATTCAATATGGAGAGATGAAATCATTGGAATTTATCTGAATGTCAATTTCCAGAAGATGGGTTGTTACGAGTAAAATCACTCTATGGCATGGGGTAAACCACAACAGATGGAATGACTGCAGAAATCAACTCTAATCTCAAGTATGCTATATAAACAAACATGCTAACAAGACAAGATAAAGAGCCTATCTCGTACGGATGTTTGATGAAGACCATTGTTGAGCACTCAAATCAAATCTATATAACTGCAACTTGTCCTCAACAACCAAGATACGTAAGCATATGGTGATAATATATAAAGTTAGCACTTATAATAGCATAATCCATCAATATTCATAAAAAATATGCCCACAGAATAACAATTAAAATGTTTGCAAGACATTAATTGGACGAGAAAAGAGTATTTACATTAAAATATGATCAACAAAAGTGTATGAGTGACAAACTTATGTCTCGACACATCTCGAAACCGAGAAACTAAGTCCCTTCTAGTTGGGCCCCCACCAAAGGCAAGCTCATATAAGAGAGACAATGAGGTTCTCCATCAAAGAGGGAAGATCATGGGGGCTGAACAATGTGTTCAGACTTAAAAGGACAAAGTGATGCAGACTCAATATCAAGTGAATAATTTCTCCAGAGTAAAATTGCTCTCAAAAGTTGAATTCTTCTCCTCTTCCACATCTTGGATATGGCCCATTTATAGCCTTCAATTCGAACTGAAGGGTCTAGTTTGAAGTTTTCCAGTATATGGAAGGTCAAGGATCATGGATCTCATGACATGACATGGAAACCTGACACCATTTTTTAATTTTGGGAACAAAACCCAATGTACACGATCAGTAATGGTGCAACCTGCGTATATACATGTTGTATAGTTGTTAGAGCATGTATATATGGAAAAATATTATTTTTAGCACTAGGAAGTGAAAAAGGGGACTTCAAGTCTGCATAGGGAAATGAAAAATTCCTTCTAAACAAATTGCATGGGGTGAGGAAAATATTGCTATAACAGAGGCCCCCTAATGTGTGAGGTCATAGGAGTATCTGCGATGGACGAAATACATTATAATTCCCAGAAGTGGAGTAATGGAGACCCAGCTGGACGAACTAGTTGCTCATAAGAATATTACAATCCATAATGACTTTGTACACATGGCTTCCAATTTGAATTACACTGCAAATCCATGTGGAAATATACCAAACAGTGGTTCATGGCCATGAATAGGCAATACAAAGTAGATACATGCCATAGGTTTTCATAGTCACGAACAAGGCCCAGTGAAAACCAGACTCAAAATCAATCTAAAGATATATGTATACAATGGAGTACAATATGATCTCCCATGATCATTGAAGTCATATAGGTACTAGTCCAATTAATGATAGCAACAGCATAGGAAAGTTGTGACTATGAACCGATGTATTCAAGTCTTCTACATGATCCGCCAAAGGTGAAAGTATACATCATGTGAATAAGGGAGTTGAGGGTGAACATAATGTGACTTTGTTTGATTACCAGTCATTAAGGTATACCATTAACAAATGCGAGACAGCCTACCAATGATGAAAGTAGGTATCAAGGCACTGAGTACATTCTTACAAGTGTGAATAAAGGTGTTGAGGTCGAACAATTGAAGAGTCCATCGATGAAGAGACATTGATGTATTCCCAACTTTTGATGGCAAGATAACCTGCCACTGATGAATGCAAGATTCTAGGTACGCATAGGACTCTAGGCCTTATTTCCAGAATAGATGAGTTGAAGTCAATGGAAGGAGACTCATTGAAAGGAGAGCATTAAGGCATCTCTCATCATTCAACACGAGGTACAAAGCAATAGCTTGATGATTTGGAGGAACTCGGACGATGATGATGTTCCAAACCAACGACCATGTGCGTCTCTCGCATGCACTAGATGCAAGTAGTGCACAAAAGAGACCCTCTGAATAGTAGCCAATAAGGAAAATTGTCGACAAAGGCAAGGAAACCACCAATAAAGATAATGGCCTCAAAGACACTGCACAAATCCCAATGTGTGAATATATTTATTTTCATTGAACACAAGGGAAACCCCCCAGTTAGCGACCAATGAGGAGATCTTGATTGTTGGGTTCAAGGTTACCTACCCATAATGAAAGTAGGACCAGGATACTAAGTAGGACTACAACTTCATGTGATTCTGAGACACACTGAGGGCATGGCCGAGATGCAAAGTCAAGAGTTCTGAGAAATGGCTGACATTGGCTTATAGACATCCTTTGAACAAGAGCATGACACATATGGAGGAATTCGGCAACATAGACTTGATAATGAAACTTTGTGATGTAGGAGGCACCAATCAAACTCTCCATAGGGACTGGAAGAGTAACCAGTCGGAGGAGTAAACTTTAAGTAATAAACTTAGCTTCCTAATTTCATGATAAACCCAAACTTTGGATGACAAGTGGACTTAAAATTTTGTGTGATGTTCAAAGGAGATTTGACTACTGCCAACATGAGATAATATTCTTTTCCCGCCCATATTTTTTTTTTTTTCATAGAAAAATGATTGTTATGATACAAGAGAGGAAACGAGTGTCATGATTAAGCAACTGGTTCCAACAGTGGAACATACCTATGCTCAATGAAATGAGGTGCATGTAGGATGTGGACACTCGGGGGAATGTTTCCTCTTAGGTTACAGGATGTTAAGTTGCAAAGAATATAAAAAAGGCTCTACTTGGCTAGAGATGCAAATTGTTGAGGTAGTAATATTGTTGAGGTAGTAATATTATAGGCCCAATATTGCAAGTAGGGTAATGGAGTGCAATTATAACTTAGCGCCAAAGAATGTCCTTTTTCAAAATTTTAGTCCCTTAGGCCCGAAAAAGTATAAAACAATACCCAGGAGAACTCTTCTAGCCACTAGTGACTACAGTATTCCTTTTTCGAAATTAGTCTACTTGGTCTGAAAAAGGGTTAAACCTACACCAAATAGACGTCCTTTCAAATCCAATTAACGAGTGTGAAAGAGAAAAGTTCACTCGGAATTGTTTTTTCTTTTTCATAGAGTCGGAAAATAGCTTAACTAAGACTCGGTGGAAGTCCCATAGGTATAGGTTAGAATGCTTATGAGTGAGAATATGAGGTTCAAATGCAAATTCATATTGTAACTATAAGGGAATCACGGTCTAATGGAAAAAAATCTGCATGGGCACCAAATGGCACAAAGGTTCTAACTAGGGCACTCATGTTTCATAAGCCTTTACCATTCACTAACGACACTTCTAGTAGCAGAAAGAAGGTTTTGTGACACTAACAAATGGGTTCGTACCTAATTCATATGAATCGCAGTCATAGGATAATGCAAGTATGAAAAATGGAGTGACGACCTATCCTATATGTCGGTCAAAGAAAATACCTGCCAAAGTCACGAATGGATGAAATGACACTAGAAACTGCAAGAATCCTTGGATAAAAACACCAAAACCAACTCCTTCCATTGCACTATTAGTCCACTAGGTGAAAATATTAGTAAAAACTATTAAAAGTGGTAAAAATTTTCTACAAATAGTAAAAATAACCAATTGTACCATACCATTTCACATTTTTACCCAAATAGTGCATTTTGGACCAAATTTCCCACGATCTTTGAGTGTCAATTGTGGGAGCTACAAGCGACAAAATTTACAATCGTCTGGACCAAGTACTCTTGCCCTCCTCTTCATTTCTAGTGGATTAGAATTTTAAATTAGGTCTCATTTTTTAGGTTTTTTAAAGCGCAACTTAGGAATTAGGGTGTACATGGTCTGTATATGCAGCCCTACACACGTATATGCATCTCTACACACAAATGTTACCACAGCAGCCCGTGAACAAGTCCGCAAATTAGTTTTTTTAAACAATTTTGACTCAAAAAATAGATTTTTCCTTGCAGGATGGTACTTGAATGGAGAGAAAGAGAGAATGAGAAATTTGATGTTGCAGTGGAAAGAGACCTAGGGGCCCAATTAGCATTAAAAATATGTGGGCTTTACAAGTTTTGGTCTCTCAAAGGGATGACGGCTCAAGTGAGGTTGCTCCAAATGTTGGTGAACTTTTGGGATCTAGATACATAGGCCTTCAACCTCAATGGGCAACCATTGAGAATTGAAGTCGAGGATATTTACTTTCTTACATGACTGTCTCACCAGGGTGAGGTGGTGAACCTCAAATCCCGAGGAACTAGGCATGGCATGAACATAGATGACTACATTTTCACTCACAGTGTTGCAAGCACAGAAAAGGTAGGGATCCAAATTCCCATTAGGGTGATCAACAATCTGAGTTTGAAGATCGTCATTCTTGTACTTACACAGACCATAGGATCAGCCTCTTTGTATTAGGCATCAAGGCCATTGATTTTCTACTCAGTGGAGTGCTTATAATCCACAGTTTATGATTGGTGCATCTCACTACTGGCTAACATGAAGAGCCAGTTGATAGACTGTAAACAGGGTAGGAAGAGGTCAGGTTCCCATCTATCTTAGGTATTTTTTTCTTCAATCATGTTTCGGGATTGAACCCTAGAGTTGAGATTGTTTTGCATAGACCGCGTGATCCAGCCATGTCACGGTGGACCGAGGTGATGAGGTGGTTGGGAGGTGGTAGGGTTCCAAATCCTTATGATGATGAGTTCTTCTTCCAATAGCATCGATAGGTGATAGCCATGGATGAATACCCTTATGCAGGGATCGACTTCAGAGGAGACCCAGACATGCCATTGCCACCAGTTTCCTCCTACAACAATATAGGTATGAAAAAACTTTTATATTTTCATTTTTTTGTATTTTTTTTTTAAGGTAAAGAAACACAAATATTTTTGGATGGTGTCAATTATTTTAACAAAAATGCTTTGTTGTGTAGACATAGGTACGTGACGGCTGGATGGATTCCCATGACACCGATTGAGGAACTGGGATGATGAGCTAACGGGAGGATATGCGAAGAGAGTTCTTCAAAATGTGCAAGGAAACCTGTCTCGTTTGACCCACAGGATTCCCATGGTTCAGGTAGAGGATCTTCCAGAGGCGATGCAGCGGCAAGTGGAGGGTATGCCCCATGCGTGGGTGTGACTTATGACGTCTCGCAAACATCGTAGTATGCTATCCTAACACACATCTGGCACCATAGGCGTAGATTTCATGGTTATTGTATAGATCGGATGTATATGTATTTTGAGGGTGTGGGCCCGAATTTTTTACTATAACACTATATTTTTGGAGAGATGAAATATATAAAAACCTTGGTCTTCAGCTTTACTTATGTAACAATGTGTACATCGATAAATGTGTTTTATTTACTTTAGTTATGTGACAAATGTAAATCTAAAACATAATTAGCATATACATTGAATACATAATTAGAACTTTTGGGTATTTGATTATAAGTAATAAAATCAAAATGTCGTTCCAAAATTTGTACCCATCGGAATCGTCGAAGTAGAATAGGATCTCGCACACCGTAACTATCGTTCAACTAACATACTACTAACTGAGAGTCCAGACGAACCTCTAAAGACCGAACACCATGTGAAATGGCGTCACTTAAAATCTCTATAACGTCGTTATATTTAGCCACATTATTCGTTGATTTCCCTAGACAAACACCACATGAAGACACCAATTGACCCTCGGGTGAGTAAACGAACTAAGAGGCAAAAGTCAAGCTCTGTGTATGATGACTGGAAACATCCGTGAATCCTAAGTAAACTGAAGACTTTGTTGACATCTTCCAATCAAGGGAAAACTCGATAAGAAAGTCGATGACACAAAGGAAAAGATATATATACACTTAGATACACTAGTATCTAAGTAATCATCATAGTCTTCTCCCTCCATCTGGGAGAACCCCTAGTTTTGGATCTCGCAATGCTTTCATTCATAATTCTTCCATACATTGTTCTTCATCACGACTTTCAGTTTCTCTACTTGATTGTTTTTATTGAGCTTATATCAGGATGATAATCTTGTGATTCTTGATACAATGACTGGTTGTTCTGGCTTCTCTTTCTTTTTTGGAATCTTCATGTGTTTCTTTAGTTCTTGGGTCCACTGAGTTTCTTATAGATTCCATGCCCTAAAGATTCCATCATAGGATCATGGATGTGGAATAACAACCAGGGATACTTTAAGGCTTCTCTTTGAAGAATACGTACTGTTTTTCATGGCTGCTATCATGGATATATACTTCATCGTCTTCAATGGATCATAGGATTAGCTCCCTCCTAATCCTTGCTTCATGTATGAGTGCATATAATCGGCTCCCTCCATCTAACAAAGTCCACGCTTCCATCTGCATCCTTATTGTCTTCTGCAATATATAATTGGCTCTCTTGTCTAACAGAGTCCACACTTTCGTCTTGTTGTCTTCTACAAAACGCCACAAGTCTTTTTCCAATTTCCTCTCGATTGTTGAATTCTTTCTGTCTTTGCTTCTTCTAAGTCTCTTCATGATTGATTCGGCTTATCTTGCAGTATCTTCCACATGATTTGTATTTCATCCTTTCATGTGTATTATCTAATTATATCCATTCTTATCTTGTTGTTCTTCCATAGGTATAGTTCTTCTTGGAACACATTATCTTTCAAGAGATAGATATACAAGATATGTACAGAGACAATGCAAACAATATATGTACAAGAAATAAGAAGAGTTTTGTTACCTTTAGAAGAAGAAGTCTCTTCCATCCTACTTAGTCTTCTTTGTAGGTTCCTTTTCTTCGACAATTGACGCTTCATGTTTCTCCTTCCTTTTCTTTAGCTCGAGACAATGATTCTTGTAGTGACCATACTTTCAACAGTTGAAGCATTGTACTTATGAAATGTCTTTCTCTTGATTTGGCTTTCTCCTTGAACCAAACTTACTTTTGTTCCTGAAGTTCTTGAATCTTGTTGTGAAGGCTTGGTCATTGTACTTATTTTGGGGTTTCTCTTTTGCATTGATCCTCGATTCTTCTTGAACACAACAAGTCCAAATTTCTTCAAATGTCGGATACTCCTTTCTTGTGTTCATGCTTGCGGAAAATACATCCCACGTCTTGGGAAGACCATTGAGTACTATGTTTACCAACTCCTTCTCTGAGATGATCTCTTCAATAGCTTGTATTTTATCTCTTAACTTATAAATTCTCACAAAGTATGATGTTATGATGTCATCATCATTCATCTTCATGTCATGGAGCTCATTCCTCAGACTCATTACTTGTCCAATGTTTCTGACTGAGAAGAGGTTTGTTAGGGCATCGTACATCTTCTTCGGTGAGTCAAGATGGGAGATGTAGGGTATCAAGTGGTATTTTATGGATTCCACTATGATACTCATAGCATTAATGTCATCATCTTTGAACTTCTCCATAGCTACAACATTCTGCGGTTCCTTCTCTTTCCCTTCTTCAAACTCTGGTTTCATGATCTTTCCTTTCATGATATCCAGCACTTTATTCTTGGCAAGGATGAGGTCAATCCCTGTATTCCATGCTCTGAAGTTAGAGGCTCCATATAACTTGTTCTTTGACTTCATAGAATAAGTCATGGCTACTTTGACTTGGTCAAACCCTAGATTTGACCACAAACTCAAAATTCACGTCTTGGCTTGCTGAGAGTATCAGGAGATGCGCTAGGCTAGAGTGCACTAATCTATCTAGAGATTAGCTCAATCCATTCACTTAAGGTGCCTCAACAAGAGGATTATGGTTTCTGCAATTGCTCCCACTAGTAACCCTAGCGGCAATTTCTTGGAAGTTACTTCTGCTAGTAACCCATTGGCAGTTCCTCAACGAGCTCAATATCCTAGCAGCTATGTTTCCTTCTAGCGTTTAGACTGAATGAAGGAGGTGTTGGCCCATAACCTGTTAGAATATGAAAGACGTGTGCTCGTTTTACCATTGACAATACCCTTGTCACCCAACCATAGGCCGAAGCCACCCTCCAAGCACCTTAACCTTGACAGAGAAACATTCTGAAAGCAAACCCTATGCTAGATAGCCAAACAAAGGGTAGCGCACATTTCCCCAAGGATAGCACACCAACAAGAGATGATCAGGTATTCCAAACCCTAGCCAAGGGATAGGCCAAGCCAAACGGGATCTGCTAGCTGCAGCAACTGCAATGGCAGCTCTCCTCAAACCTATGCACAAGACTAGGCACTGCAGTGCGCACAATACTGGGTATTTCAATTCTGAGACTGCCTACCATAATGAGAACTGGCCTCCTATATTTATACTAATTCTAGATAACTGCCTGGGTCGACTTATCATTCTGGGTATCTGTCTGTTCAGTATATATTATTATTTCTAGCCGACTTCTTCTCTTGGAGGCTAATAACCTAATATAAATTATCTTATTGAACTAACAAGTCTTCTAGGGTTATTATCCAACTCATTAGGGTTTCTTCTTTCTTCTCGTAGTATTCTATCCTCGTCAGGTTTACACGTGGAGGTAAATACCTCCCGCAACTACCATAATATCAACAATGCCCCCCAACTGAAGTTGGGTTGTAATCCATGAAATCCACCCCGAACTTGGTGAACAGACCGACGATGATGACCGAGTGAAGAGGGGTTGGATGTGAGTGCATATTTTGAGTGAACACCTAGAAATGGTGACACTTCTTGACCACTTCGACACAATATTTAAAAATAGACGGCCAAAAATAACCAGCTCGTAATATTTTTTGGGTTGTCGCAATCCCAGATAGATGACCACCAAAATCCCCACTGTGACAGTCATTAAGAACTGACTCGACCTCTTTGTGATTCAAGAAATGACACAAGATATTATCTACACCTCAGTGATACAAAGTGACGTCGACAATAAGGTATTTTTTAGCTTGATATCATATACGTTGTCGATCGTCTCTCGATAGATGCTAAGAGAACTTCAAGGTTTGAAGATATATCAAAATGTCTCCATACCAGGGTTCTGAAGATGAGATAAGGAAAATGTGTTCATCTGCGAATGAATCAACATGAATGACATCCTCATCTAATCGAGGGAAGTTTGATATTAACTCGGCAAAAACTAGCGATTTCTTGGATTTCGTCGAAGAAAAATTGAGGTCAAATTCTTGCAAAATGACAATCCATTTATTGTATTTTCCCCCTATGATACGCCTAGTAAGGATGTATTGAAATGGATTGACATCAGAAAATACGGTAGTTTTGCAAAGCAGTATATAGTGTTGAAATATTTGAACTGCGTGTACGGAAGCCAAACCTATCTTCTCAACATGAGAGTACTTGAGTTCAGAGCCGACTAAGTTTTGACTAAGGTAGTAGATGATGTGTTCATGGAGCTCATCATCTTCCTGATATAAAACCATACCAACTGTCCCTTCAGAAACAGCGATATAAAGCAAGTAATCTTTGTTGTAGTTTGGAGGCTTTAGTAGAGGTGCGATACCAATGCTTTCTTAAGAGAATCAAAGGATTCATGGGCTCACTCATCCCATATAAATGGAGTGTCCTTCTTCAAGCAACGCATGAAACCCTTAGTAATATTGGCATATTTTACTATAAACCGACATAAGAAGTTAGCTTTCCCCTGTAAACCTTGAATCTAACTAATGTTGCAAGGGGGAGGAAATCGAAGTATTGCCTCAACCTTTAAAGGATCCACCATGATCCCAGTCTCATAAACTAAGAACCATAAAAGACAACCCAACCTAACGCAAAAGATGCATTTATGAGAGTTTAAATGGATGCAACAATAACGAAATCTCTTAAAAACTAGTCGAAGGTGGGTAGAGTGATCCACTCTCTTGGGAGAGTGAGCAGCAAGATCATCAAGGTAGGCTTCGACTATATGCTTGAGATTGTGAAAAGTGAAGGTCATGGCTCATTGGAAGGTTGATCCGGTGTTTTTAAGGTTGAAAGGCATTTTCCGGTATGCGAAAGTACCACAAGGAAAAATAAATGTCGTCATATATTGATCCTCAGGTTTAATCTGAATTTGGTTGTATCCTGCAAATCCGTCCATAAAATAAAAAACCTTGATTCCTGCACATTCATCGAGAATCTGATCAATGAAAGGTGTCAGGAAGTTGTCTTTAGGACATGCCTTATTCAGGTCTCAAAAATCCATAGACACATGGATGTTTCCTTGCTTCTTATTCATGGGAACGAGATTGGATACCCATTCAGTCAAGGGAATCGGGTAGATAAAACCAGCATGAAGCAGTTTTTCCACCTCTTCCTTAATAGTAGGGGCCTTCCTAGGAATAAAATCTCTAAGTCATTGTCGAACAGGTTTACATCCAGGTAGTTTTTAATCTCATGTTTGACAATACAAGGGTCAATTCCTGACATCTCTTCATATGACCAAGTGAATACATCCCAGAATTCTTTGAATATCTCAGTGTAGATCCGAATTTCTTCAGGTGAACAGTCCGCACAGATATATACATTTTCAATTTTACGAGGAATATGAGAGATATCAATCGTGACAGTAGGATAAATACTTGCCATGTTTCCTTCGGTATAAATGTCATGCGTATCAAGTGGAACTATGGCGTGACCGACTACCTCACTCAAGGTATATCTAAAATCATCTTGTTCGATCCTAACAAGATCTGGGAAGAAGTAAGAACGATGATGCTTATCATCCCGTGTCCTCTATGAACCATTCATGGCCTCTAAGATCGCTTCATATGAAGGTAAAGTATCATCGAGGCAATCATGTGAGCAAGAGGGTGAAGTGGCCCATACGGGCTAGAGAACAAAATCCTCCTTGTCTGTCTCCGAGGAGACAGGATCTGGGTTGACAGAAGGGTCAAGAACATCCCGATATGCTATCTTTGTCATCAACAGTGGCATTGTCATTCCAATATGTGACTGACCTTCACAAGACATGGTCAGGGAAGGTAGGGTCCAAGGATCATTAAAATATGAAGTGCGGAAAGGAACGGACATCATTGACGAAGCAGACCTACTGGACATGGCATAAAAGTGATGAATTGGTGCCACAAAATCAAAGGTACCCATAAGGGAGAAATACATTATGACACCAATATCCTTAGTTATCGACTAAGAATTGTTGATCACAGGGATCGAAGGTCCAACTGATGCATTAGGACTAGCATGCGCAAAGGATAACTAATTGATCAACACGATTTTCCCTTCGTGAGGAAAGCATAAAGTATGGAAAACAGACAATATGGCTGCATTCATAGCATAAGTCCAATTACGCCCTAGTAATAAGTTATAGTCAAGGGGCGCATCAACCACCTCGACATCCACCTCCATTGTCTTTCCACCTAATTGGACCATAAAGGGAGGAAGAATATCGTGGGGACAGAAAGAACGGCCATCGAATGTAGTCAACATGGTCAGAGATTGAGAGAGGGTTGGAGAGTCGATGGTTTTCCAATAGGTCAGGGACATCATGCACATTGCAATGCCTTCATCAATAACAGTACTTTGATGGTATACTTTGAGTAATCCACATGGATTTTGAAGGCCACATGGTAAGGCAAGTGAGGTTTAACATTTGTAACTTCAAACTTGATAACCTTATAGCCACACGGGTCTAGAGCTCCTAACATAGATAGCAAGGCATTCCTCTATGAAGGAGATGTCTGGAGTACCTACATAGCCAACATCAAACAAGGGGTTTGACCCAGATCCTCGACAATAGAGTAGTTTTGGGCAACTCTAGCATTAGGGTTGTGGGTATAGCGTTTGAGTACTCCTTTCAGAATACAAGGTGGAGGCTCCAGTTTTTTTATCTGCAAAGGAATTTCCAAAGGAGGGGGAGACTATAGACCTGGAACAGCCTATGAAGAACTGTAATCGCAAGATCGAGTGGCTACATTAATTTGAGACTTAACCATATTTATGAATAGATGGTCACCTTCATGCGCCAGATGGTTTTGATTCCTACTCATCGCATTTCCGGCATTAGAGGAGCTCGAGGCTAGGTGTTTATTATGTGGAAAATGATTAGTCAGCATGGCGGATAGTTGAGATAAGATCCTCACATCTTCCTCAAGTTTGGGGCATAAGTGGGTAAGGTGATCATCAGTACAAATCTTACAAGGGAATTTTACCATTCGCTTCTCTTTCTTTCCCTCACCAGCATTAACCTTCAATTTATCATTATTAGTGTTTTCCTTTGTTTTATTATCATTCCTCCCACCCTTATGATTACCTCGTCCTTTCCTTCTCTTCCCTTGTGGTTGTTGGTTACCATTCGGGTTGGTCAATGACTATATAGATTGCACATCAACGGATTGAGTGAGAGCGTAGGACACAGACGAAGTCTGTTCTCCTATAGACTAGCTTAGAGACAACTCTTTCAATTGGTTCGTCACCAATTCTATAGATTTAACATTTGCGAAGCCTATAATTCCATCGGCATGAGGCTTGAGCATTTTTCTAGGGTCGTAGTTTGACCTCGGTGCATCAGGAAGAATTTCGTATAACATCCCAAACTGAGCATATATGAAATCTAATTGTTGGTCTTTGAAAATTGCTTCCTCTTCAAATGTAACTCTAGATATAGAAACATCCTTCGAAATATAAGGGAGTAAAGACTTAAGAAACCTTTCCAACAGGAACTCTGGAGGAATGTAGGCTTTGATCAACCTCGTTCGTTCTATGCCACTCTTGCATGTGATCTGAGATATGGGTGGCTTTTTCCTGGTGAAGGGCTGACAGAAGTTCTATGTCGGTGTCATAATGAACTGGAAATGGAAGTGGTTGAGAAAGAATAAAACCATATGGTTAAAGTTACCGTATGTCCCCCCTTGTAGCTCTATGTACCATTTCGTTGTGACCCCCGTGAGGGTGCGTTGAAACAATATTAAATGAATAGAATCGTCATTGAGGGAATTTGAAGAGCACCAAAGATAAAAAGTAGTGACATGATCACTAGGATCCTCACCAATATTTCCCTCGAATTTCGGAATATATGAAGGAAGATTGGTGGGGATGGGGGGCCATGACGGATCATGACGCACCAGGTCATTCATTAATCTTGATAAGTCTAAAAAATTAAGCATGGCCAGAAAAGAGAGTCGAGGTTGCAGAATCTGAGCCCATGCTACCAGGAAAGGTTGTTGTTGGGGAATCACAGACCATCCAGGGTTCTGGTATGCACCATGGCCTTGTCCGGGATTGTAAAACCCCCCTCCAAACTGATTCATAAGGGGTTGGTTGGGAACCATTCCAGTAGGAATGTTATAATGAGGATTATAAATGTTTCCTCCAGCCGGAGTAGCTCCAGGTTGGGGGTTTTCCAAAGTATGAGACTGACCTCCCCCAGGTGGAAATCCAAAGGATAGAGGTGGATTCTCCATGCCAAACGTGTTGGTCGGAATCAGTGTGGAGGCAGTAGGTGTAAAGGATAGAAAATATGCTCCATCTTGTCTATCTAGTTGATTACTCCATCTAGGAGCATTAAGGCTAGGATTAGACCCAAGGTGAAAAGGAGGTTGGCTTCCAACCGTGGGATTTGTTTGAGGAATGTGAGCTCCACCAAATGAGAGGGGAATATGCAAAGGAGCCATGCCCTAAAGTCCAACACTAGGATTTGTATTCGTCGCTAGAATGGATGATGAAAATTGTGCTGTGAGATTCGACATACCATAAGAGAAAAGGCTAGAGATTGTAGGGATGGACTGAGTATTGTACCTAGGTGTACCAAAAATAGACCCAAAAGGGTTTGCCCCTATAGGTTGAGTAGCAACCATAGGTTGGATAGGAGTGATGACTGGAACCTCCGGCACTACAACCATAGTGGTCGAAGGAATAAAAGGAGTTCCATTAACTACGATAGGTATGGGAGTCGAAGAACTCCTAGTATATTTCTAACTCAACCCAGTACTCATACTTGTATGACCACAAGTATGGTAGGTGGAGGTGTGTGTACCATGATTGATAACTTTACGCCTTTTAGAAAGAAAAGACTCAATATGCAATGGTAACTTCAACAAACGACAAGACCTGCGAGGAAGCGGGTCTGGCTCCATGATGACTCAAGACTCAAGATATAAAGCAAATCCTAAGGCCAACTAACAATCAAAGAGTATACCAAAATAAACAAAAGGTTGTTATGCACACAAACAATATATAGTGTTTGAAAGGGTCCTCCTTCACTAAAGTGGGTATGCCTTACCCAAGAAGGGTCTGAGACTCCCCTAAAAATATCGAAGTTATCGGAATCGGTTATAAGGGCCCTCATGGGCTTCACAACGCAGTCAATCAGATCCCCCCAGAGAGGTAATCCTCCATAAAGGCTGTGTGATGTCTGACCCTTATCTAACCCAGGGTACATGACGAATAATCCCTGCAAGTAACCTATGTGGATACCTATGTCAAGCAACTAAATCCACCAGGATATAACCAATGCGCAGGAGGACAACCATAAGTGTAACACACCCACGACAGGGCATAAAAAAAAATTCTTTTCTTAAAGGACAGATTCTCCATTCATGGTTTATAATTTGGAAATTTGAGGAACTAGTCCGACCTCTCGGTCAAGGATCTCCGATTCTACAACGAAACAACTCTCTAAGACCCTGATGGTCTCACTCTATAATTAAACACAGACCCTTTCAACTTCCGGGTGCAGGCCTAATGGTACCCACGACCTTCCATTCATGCTTGGGGAATATTTGATTTTGGCCGCTAGCCCCTTTTCTGATAAGCCCCTCCTTGAGGTGAATTTGGGAGATAACCTCACGCAAACACACAATTGCAGGTGCGGCCAAGGGTGGTTTGAAACCAAACTACCTTTCATCTCACAATTCTCCTTGAGCCTCCACGTGTCCATTCTTCAATACCGTGGTTTGGATTGGGGCCCACCCTCAACTTTTTAAAGTTTTTGCATCTCTGATCCCTGCAATGCTACAAGACTGATGATCTCATGATATTGGCGGTGCCTCTGAACTGATCACTCAGTTCTATCCCTTTCAAATATTTGGATCAGATCTGACCTCTTTCAAATCAACGGCTGTGATTTGCTTCGGAATTCCGGAATTAAGAATTCTCAAGTCTCAAACTTTCCTTTCTTCCATACATAAATCTTCCGGAGTCGACAATTTATGGACACTTGTCCTTCTCAATTAGTGAATCAACCTCTTCTTTGGGGGTTTGACCTTTCAACTAGATCAACGGTCCTGCAGCCCTTTTCTCAATCAACGGTCGAGATTTCCTTCGGGTCTCTGGACTTTTGAGATCTCAAATCTCAAACTTCACTTCCCCTCGAAGTAAACAGATTCCTGGCATGTTTCCACTTGAATCAAACAATTGAGGCTTGTTTTGGGTCTTTACCCAAAATCTACAGATTTATGCCACCTATCCTCTTAATCTGATGGCTATGAATTACTTGGGACTTTACCCGGAATCCATCGATCTACGCCACGTCTCTTTTAGATCAGACGGTCCATATTCACCTCGGACAATCTGACACTTGAGATTTACTTCGGACGATCTGACCACTGAGATCTACTTCGGACTTAGGGATTCAGGGGTTTCAACTCTCAACTTTTTCCTGCTCGTAAATCTTTCGAAATTCGACCTTCAGATCTACTAACACCTCTCTCCCTTTTATCTACGGCCATGATATAATTCGTGAGGTCGGCCTTCGGAAGTTTCCATTCTCAATCCTCGCTTTTCTCCACTTGGAAATCTTCCGAAGTGAAAGATCTACTGACACCTGTCCCTTTCAATCAATGGTTGTGATTTATTTCTCCCTTTGGGCTTTAGGAATCTCAATTCTCAAACCTTCGTTTCTTCCAGATCGATCTCTCAAAAATAACCAATCGTTCGCCACACGTCCTCTGCAATCAGTGGCTCTAATTTCACTTCGATACTTTTGTCATTTCAACCAGATCAACTTCCCCTCAGTTCCCTTCTCGATCAACGGTTGAGATTATCCTCCAATACTTAGGCTTTTCCCCCCTCTGCTTTCCTCTGGAGTTCTGGATCTGGTGACACATGTTCACCTTCAAATCGACAGCTCTCGTCTACTTTGGACTTCGGCTTTCAGAGGTCTCAAATATCAGTTTTCCTCACACTCTGTTTCTCCTGGACTGTTTTACCCAAAGTTCGTGATCTGATGACATGTGTCCTCCCGTATATCAATGCCTCCTGGTTGTTGCAGTTGTTCGGGCTTTGGCGATTTCAAACTCTTCTTATTCGCGTTATCCCGGAGCGCTTTCACCTGGAATTAACGATCTGTCGCTACGTGCCCTTCTGGGCGATGAACGGTCCCAAATCACTTCAAGACTTCGACGTTTGAGTGATTCGAATGCTCCAACAATCATTCCTCCCATAGTACATCCTTATGGAATCATAGATCATGCACCATGCGTCCTTCTCGATCAATGGTCTTGGTTTACTTCATAATTTCGATGTTCGGGAGTTTCTACCTTTTCACGCTCACTTTTTCCCGAAAGGATTTTACCTAGAGTTAATGATTTATCGACGCATGTCTCCCATGAATTGACGACTTTAGATCACTTCGAGGCTTCGCGCTTCGGGAGTCTCAAGTACTCACCAACGCAAACCTCCAGAGTGCAATCCTCCCAGAGTGTCAGATCTCCGGACACACATCTCCTACTATCAATGATCAGGGTGAAATCTGGAAATTCGGGCTTTTATAGTTCCAAGCATCTACGCCCTCATTTCTTTTGAAGTGCATTCACCCAGAGACTCTGATCTATTGACACGTACTTCTCCAGGAGATCAATGGCCAGGACCTACTTCGGGTCTTTACACGAAGTCCGTAGACTTAAGCCACCTATCCCTCTTAGCAATGGATGGTCCCAAATCGCTTCAGGACTTCGGGACTTTGGAAAGTCAATCCTCCTAGGCACGCAAA
>JASDQU010109209.1:17356-50204 GCA_032191745.1 Picea mariana
AAGTCTTTAGTACCTCAGTTATCCAAAGACATAGCAACATCGGGTGTCTTTTCAGAAGAAGAAGTGATAATGAGAGCCAAAATCTAGAAATGATTTACTCTCAGTCTAGTTTACTTTATGAAGTTTTTCTAGATACACCGCGGTCGATACTTGACAAGACCAGACAGAGATCTGGACCACTTATCGATGGTATTGTTGGTTCAGCACAAACGAATCTCGTTGTTCAGTTGTCGAATCAATTACAACAATTTTCAATACAACAGACATCAGCCAACCAGACCATTGTTTCAGATGCTCCCCTACTCAAACGTCAGATGTACACAATGTGCAATCGACAGATCCGAAGGCCACCTAGCATCCTGACAGAAAGAAGAAACACCAAAAGAAGGGTAAGGGGGATAAGAAACCCACAAATAATGTTGGAGGTGGTAACAAAGAAAATAATAAGTCAAAGTATCTTGTAATCTTTGCACGAAAGACCACCCGACTCACCAGTGCCCTCGACTTGCAGAGGCCTAGAAGTTATTGACACAACAGTCTATCATGTTAACGAACCCATTTCCACATGCGAAAAATTTAACCTAAGCCTCTTTGAGCATGGAAGGGGGCAGCCAGGGACCCCCTCCGTCTTCGAGTAATCCTTCATCAACAAATGTGTACATGATGAAAGGTAGCATTGATATAGAAACTAGGACAGGGCACTAAGGAATGCCAAACACCTATGAGAAGGTTAAAGAAGCCAAAAACCCACCTCTTCCTCTCCAGATTGAGAAGACATTGGGTGAAACAATGACACACATCCCAAAATGTGTGGTCAAGAAAGCTTCCCATAATCTAAATGCAAGGATCGCCTAGAACTACTTTGTGGTGGAGGATTTGTCTCAAACCCCATGTGCAATGTCTGCTTTGGAATTCCTCCAAATTTGCCCTTCCCAGAGAAAGGCTATGTTAGTTGCCTTAGGATCTGTTGATACTTTTAATCCAGGAATTCTCAATTAGAAAAAGTGTTCTCGGTGCATGGTGCGATGGAATAAATAGGTAACTTGACAACGGTTCGCTTACAATGGGTATGAGCTTCCATTAACTCTTGTTCGATCTGTTATGGCCCAGACCAATGGTCTGATAATGAACCCTTATTTTTTTTCTTCCCGTTCGAAGCGGGATTCGAATGGATATATCGGCCCCAACGACTATATTGCTCTGTCCTGGCAAAGTGCCATGTGTCATTGTTCTGATATCTCGACGAAGCTCCAATTCTACAATTTTTCTTTCTGCGAGGTCTCCTCCATAACCTTCTGTAACTTTTTAGTTTTATCCTTCTTCTTTCTTAACTGTTGAGCCTTTTTTCCAATGAGCTTCATCTTGGTAGTTTTTTTTCCATTATGATTCTTTTCTTCTATGGTCTTAGTCACTTCGCGCTATTGAGATTTTTCCCTAGGGTCCCTGGATAATACTTCTTCTTTGTCTGGGATAGGTAATTCAATATTTTGTGGATTATCTAGTGTTCTCTTAACTTCAATATCTGGGTTACTATCATTAAACATCTTCGATCACCTCTCCTGTTCTTCAATCAAGCGTGCGATCCTTCTGGTCATAAAATATTTTAACTCTTGCTTCTTCTGTTCCAAAACTTCTTCTTCCTCTTTTCGTTTGGCTTGATCTCTATTAATCCAAGGTTTTCCTATTAACATGGTAAGTGGCACGCGGTTCTCATTAAATTGAATAATCTCAAAATCTTCTTCCGTCGAAGTTACATTGATAGTCATAGGTATCTAAGCGAGCCTCCCACACAAGTTTACCAGTTTTCCTCTGAATAGCCTTATTCCTCCTAGTGAAGGGATCATAGCAGGCATTCCTATAGCTTCCCAAGTTATCTCTGTCATGATATTCACTTGTGTTTCATCATCTAGAATACAGTCAATGTCAAAGTCCTCTATTCTTGCTTCAAGGCACTCTTTGTCTTTAAAGGTCTCTGATAGTCTAACATGTAGATGGTCATCCAAGGTTTCTTTCATCTGTAGTAATACCTTCTCTGATTCTTTCTGGGGTTCTTCTATAGCCTTAGTTTCTGGATTTGTCTTAGGGTTTTCTTGTCTTACATTCATACTTTCAATTTTAGAAATCATTTTGGGGCAATGCAACACTTCACGGTCTAGAGCTTTGCAACAAAGACAACTAGGCCTTCCACCAGGGAATTCCTTAGCAAGATGTCCCGGTCTTCTACAACTGTAATAGAGGGTTAATCCTCTCTTTCTTTTAAATGATCCCCGACTTCTTCTGTACTGCACACTAGGATCATAAGAGCTAATCTGTAGTAAATTCTTTCTAGGATCTTGCATCCATTTGTTAGTCCAAACATTCTTTCTATGCATTGGTATAACATATCTTTCACTAGTCTCATCATATCTACTCATATCAAACCTTCTTTTATCTATTAATACCCTATTTTTCAAGCTAGGACAGATCCTATCAATCATACCTAGATCCATACTCTAGAAACAAAAATTTCTACTTATCTTACTTCTACAGAGCACAAAGCTTCCAGATCGAAAACGTTTCGCTATTTTTACCTTTATCAAAGCACAAAGCTTGCAAATCTTACCTCTTTTGATAAGAAATGCTTACTTTTATCGTTCTTAAAGCACCAAGCATTCAGATCTTGCTTCTTTCCTTCAGATATGATCTTATTTTCTTCAGATCATGCTTCTTTCTTTCAGATCTGGCCTTCTTTCTTTAGCATAGAGCTTTATAAATCAAGTAGAATACTGTGCACCAGGGCACAGGTCTTTTTCACAAAGCTTCTTCTTCCTCAGTTCCCAGCAATTACAGTTTTAGGTCCCGACAACGAAACCATTTGTTGGCATAGGGGAAGACCCAGGGTTCAACGTTACAACAATGCACCATAAAGCCCTAACTACTGGCCCTTTAGGCAACACCTATGAAGTAGATGAAGTCTCACCTGAGATAGAGGAAGGTGTGGTTGCAAGACTCGGGTGTCTGCAACCTTAGCTGTGACACAGATCTGTGATTATAATACTTAATACAACTCTTAGCACCATCAATGCCTTAATATGTAATCACTATTCACTTCATTGATACAACAGAGCTTCGCAACATTCACATTAATCTATAGTATTCAAGCACTTAGAATATACAATTGCATCAGAATGAGTACGTCAAGAACTAAGCATGACTATCTAGATCAGATCTAACATTCTCACATATAATAAGCAAAAATCATAAATAGATCTATCTAAACATATCAAAGCACTTAGCATATTACATATGAACACATCAAGACAAAGCACAAAGCACATAACATAGTGTTTACATGGTTCACTCCCACCCTAGGGCTACGTCCACCAACTCTTCTTCTTTATTTTTCTTCGGTCAATTGGTTACAAGCACAAAGCCATCAAAACCCTTACTCCACACAGGACATAAGATCTGCACATCTCGCTAGATCCTTCTTCCTTGCATTACAACACTAATCTCTCCACAATCTGCTAAAAGGATCTGCACTTAGCTCTGCAAGTCTCTAACAATCATGCACAAAGCACTTACAGACTCTACTCGCAATTAGCATACATTCACATCACATAGATGCACTATTATCTCCTTCTTACATTGCCTATTCTTCTATTTATACATACAAAATAGGCCTAAACATGGGTAAACCCATGGGCCGACATCCCATTTCTGATACATATTCCCAAGAACCCAAAAAGGGGCCCAAAAGGGGGCCGATATCCCATGATCTCCATTTAGTCTTGCACTCCTCATTTGACAGGCTTTCGAAGTCTCAAAATAGGTCAACATGACCACGAAACTCCCAAAACTTGGTCAAAGTCCAATAGGCCACCAACACTCACCTGTGACTTGTCCTGAGTCACTCTGGTCTGATCAATTTGGCTTCAAATGCCTCGAGCTTGGCCTCAGCTGCTTTGACTTGCTTCTTTGTTGTGGCCTATTGTTTGGTGAGCTTCTGGATTACTGTGTCATTCACTGACCCTTCTAGGCACTGTTCTACTGCGGTGATGACCTGTTCTAACCCTTCTCCTTGGATTTCAACTTCTGCAAACAACTAGCATGCCTTATCTCACACAAGTTGAATCAATTGAGTGAATTCCATCACTTTTCTTTGAAGCATATGGATCTGCTACTGAGTTATGCATTGTTCTTGAGACCTCTTCATCCTTTCTACAACTGACAGGAACTTCAGTTGGACCTGTAGTGTATCTGCGTGTTGCTTCACTTCCTGGAGCTGCGACTCCAGTGTCTGTAACTTCAGGTTCTCATATGTCTAGGCACTTCAGTTACTCAACTTCTTTCACTCCAAGGAAAGATCTTTTAATCTGTCAACTGCGCTACGGGCGATTGCTTCTCGCTGGTCCCTTACGTCTTGAGTAGTCTCGGGCACAGTGTGGAGATCCAAGTCTGCTATGCACTTTTGGAGTTACTGGATTACATCTTCACATTATGCCACCTACTGTGGAACTCTCTCTTCAACCTTTACTTCGATGACTGTCACAAAGCGAAGTGCTCTGTGAACCGTTTCCTTAAATTTGAGTTGCTCGATGAGCAACTATTCCTTTCTTTGTTGTAACTGTGATTTTTCTTCATCCCACTATGCTTGCAGAGCAAGCTTTTCTCATTCTACAACACTACGTTGTTTCTCAAGGTATTTTTGTGCTTGTGCTAAATCCTGGGTGGCTTGTGCTTTCTCTTCCTGAGCTCGTCGAAGGTGAGCTTCGAATGTATCAACAATGCGATGTAGTTGAGTAGGCTCATCGCCTAGTTCTGATGTTCTTGCTAATAGAGGTGCAGTGGAAACTGCACGGCTAGACTGTAATGCCTGTTGCACCCCTTGGAGCTCATCCTTAATTTGACTGAATACCTCCTTCTGCTTAGCTTCTTGCTTCTTTTCTATCTCCATTGAAGCATCGTTCAGTGCTATGATGATGAAGTCAAAGTCGTCTGAGGTGAGGGTGGTCTCAAATTTGGTCCTGGTTGCTCTCATTTTCTTCCTTGAAGAAGGTTTCGGAGGGGAAAACATTCTTTTCTTTGAGGGGTCCTCCTCATCTCTAGGAGGTGTAACCTTGCCTTTCTTCAGTTCAACTTCTGCGCCATCTGTTTCTCCACCATGTTATCACCCTATAAGTTATAGGAATCAACTGGTGACTGGGATATTATCTGTCTCTAGTGTTTTTGTTGACAAATGATTTTTCATTCTGCAAATAATTTGAAAAGAAAAAGAAAAGAAATGAAAAGAAAAAAGAAAAGAGAAAAGAAAAGAAAAGAAAAGAAAAAGAAAGAAAGAAAAAGAGGGCATAAAAGAATTGAAATAAAATCCCCATGCAATAATAGTAACTTGGTCCATACCTTTCAAGCATGGCCAATTTCTTTTTAAATTTGATGTTGATAGGGTAGTGAATGATTTGGCTAAACAGTTTAATATTAGCCAAAGTGTCTAGGTTAGATTAGTGAATAAATCTGGCCAGACTATCTAATCCTGGTCAGATAGCCCTAGGGTAGAGTAATTTCTTAACCCAATAGTATAATCTGGGTTAATTGTCATAGGAAACTAGGTTAGAACATAGGTTAGTGGCACTATTTCTTCGTTCCAATAAAGATAGCTCGATGTAAGTCTTGTACCATGTTTCAAATGCTTAAAAGATAGTTTGGTCAAGCCCCATGGTGGTCTCTACTTGAAGAAGTTTGGAAAAAACCCATAAAAGTGCAGTTATCCTAAGTTTTTCCAGCGCATGGGTTCTCCACTCCCCATTTATAATCTCCACATATACCGACGGTCTTGATCGTGGTGCTCATATCTACGATGCACAGGGCATTCAGGACCCCCCTGACCGTTTTTCTTTTAACCGGAGGGGGGTCCGGAATCGGTAATAAGGCATGTGCACATCTGGATGGCCCAGGGACGAGAGCTTAAATCAATGGCCTAGATTGGATTCCAGACCCCCCTGTCCATTCTACCTTTAATGGAGGGGGGGGTCCAGAATGAGCGATAAAGAGCGTGCTAGGATCTACGGCTCAGAAAGAGGTGGGCAGATCAATGGCCCACAATGGATTTTGGACCCCCCCAGATGATCTTCTTTTAAGCGAGAGGGGGGGCGGAGTCCAGAATGGTGTTATTCCTCTGGCGGGTCCCTTGTATTATGTGGCATGAATCTATTGGTCCCAAAGTCTCGTCACCATCTGCTATCTGACAGACCCCTGTCACTTATGGATGTCATCTTCCACTGGTTCCACTTGTCCCACTGGTTCCTGAGTTACGTCCCATCCCATAACTGTTGTCAGTCCCCTACCCCTTTTCACTCATGATCAGCCCCTTATTGCGACTTTTACCTCCAATCCCTGGCTGCCACATCACCCGTTCATATTTTTCAGCTACCGTCACTTGCCATCTCACCCCCCAAGTGGCTCGTTGCCCATTTATTACAGGATAACGTATCCGTTATCTAGCTGACATGTCTCCCATGCCCAACCGACCCCAGTTTTAAATAAAACTGTCGTTTTCCCCCTTACCTTCACTATTCACCCGTCGCACCAGAGAAACTCATAGCTCACTCCTCCATTACATTCCATCGCCCTCATCCACAGTCAGTCGACCCCACTAACTTTGTGTTTTATTACAGGTACTGTTGCAGAGATGGCGCCAAAGCCCAGGAAAGCAGAAGAAGAGGAGAATACGTTTCTCCCACCTCTTTTCGACCTGGACAAAATCCCACTGGTTGACAAAGACAGATTAATCGCAGATACCAAATGCGATTTCGATTTCTTAGACCTCCATTCATGGCTCAGGGAAGTGTTCCTGGACCAGAGTGATGAAATTGGACTCTGGGAGTCAAATTTTCCCCTTTACCTTTTTCCCCAGATCCACCATTTTCCCGAGTTCGCGCTTAAATGCCAAGCTCACTATATTCCTGAACAAAGATTCGTCGTCTCCTCGTCCAGAGACACCTTGTTCCTCATTACACCCGAAGACATCGACCAGATGATGCAAATTCCCTGTGCCAACTCTGCATCTCCTTTCAACCTGGAAATCCTCACAGAGTTGTATCAGAAGATGACATTTCCCCAGAGAGCTCAAATATTCGAGCTTTTCCTTCCCACCTCCGCTCAATTCCCTTCCAAAAATCCCCCTTACCCGTCGTCCATGTTCTCCACTAAGGGAAACCAGGTCATTTCTTCCCTTTGTGCTTTGCTAGGGTACTATTCTGACCAGTGGGTAGATGAGCCCATTCTAGGTTTTCTATCCATTTTCTCCACTGATGAAAAGCCCACAACCCAGTTTGATTTCAGCACCTTCTTGGCTGACAATATTCACGAACAGTTTGTGAATTTTGGCACAGAAGGTATGTTTAGATACTCGTCTATACTGGCCTACATGTTTGTTTACTTTCAAGCAGACAAATTTAGTTTTTCCATGTAGAAGATGGATGCAGATGGAAGGCCTCAGGCAGTCACAACTTGGACCTATTTGCTGAAGCATATCTCCATAGAGTATAGCTTCAAGGCATTCATCGATCTGTTCTACCACCCTGTGGTAAGCATGTTGAGTGGCAGGCCCGAGCCTCGAATAAACGACGAAGTCCAGAGAATCCTACATCTCTCAGACAACACAAAGACCGGGGATTGGTACCTGTATCAAAACCATTCCGAGATCAGAGTATATAGGTGCGAGTTGGCACCCTACAAGCTTCCCAAGTATGTGCTAGTAAGAATCTTTGCTTTAGAGTATATAAGACAAATCATGAATTCAGATGACATCCATTTCGTATCATTGAAGAAAAAGCARCAACTTYGAATCAAGGGGCAGATTGGCTCCTTCATCTRCAACAGTCGGGGCRCCRGRGAAGAAGCTGACAGGATGTTGAGAGAGATGAAGTTTTTCTTAAGCTTCCCATGGCATTATGATCCTTGCGGGATCATCTCAGAAATGCAGGTGAAGGACAAGAACATCCTGTATGTTCATGTGTCTAAGCCTGAGATTGAAAAATTCGCCAATCAGACAGTATGGGTGCCTGACACCTTGGTTGAAGTAGAGTAGTAGTTTCCCCTGACCTCGGTTCCACCAACGACCATGCCACAGGTCCCCAAGGAAAAAAGGCCTCGACAAGATTTATATCCGCCTGTCAAGGAGGTGTCGTCTGAAGAGTTCCAGCTGCACACGAAGAGGCCCAAGACAGTTTCAGTTCCCGGTCAGACGAAAGAAAAAGAAGTCCCACCTACCATAGTGACCAAGTCTGTTATTCCACCCTTCAGTTCGAGCATCTTTAAGGATATCACCCCAACATTACCGAAGAAATCCACAGACTCCCCTTTGAACACTCAGCAAAGCAAGACTGGGCCTAAGTTGAGCATTTTTGAGAAGTACGAGCTAATTAAGAAAAAGAACCAGACCCTTACCAGAAGCACTTAAGCTCAGTTTTAGAAGTAGACGTCAACTGCACAGCATAGGTTGTTGTCTGCATTTGACACAGAAAAGGGCAGGATGCACATGGCCTTCCTCTAGGCACAGGTTCCAGAACCCAAGGTAATCACAGACTACAAGAGGGCCACCTTCGAATTCCAGATGAAGGATGTGCACCTAGCAGATCAGATGGATCTGCACAAGCAGACAGGGCACATGCTTCCGCTTCTGCAACAAAATTACAGGTGTCACTAAACAATGCTCAGACACAACTCAAGCTGGAGAAGATCTCATCCTTTGAAAAGGACAATAGAATCAAAACTTTGGAGGAGCTATGATCCTTTGAACGTCAAAGCAACAGAGGATATGATAAAGAAGAAGAATGCTGACATTGCCTCCTGGAGAAAATAGCTGAAACTCCTGCCCATAGAGGACTCTCAGGCGAAGGAGATAGCAGAAAAAGAAGGCGAGAAGGATGAAATGCTTAAGCTGCTCATGGAGCAGAATGCACAGCTCAAAGAAATGGAAGCTGAAATGGAGAGATTATTAAAAGAGAAGGAGCAGATGAAGTCAATGGAAGTCATTCCATTGAGTGCCATTCCGATTTCAGGAGCAAGCACTGTATCAGTAACAACAATCCCATCCACAACTCCATTAACATCTCAAGAGAATACAACTGACCTGGCTAGATCCATGGAGAAGATGAACCTACAGGAGACAGAGATTAGCAGGCTTAAAAAGGAAGTTGAGAACCTTCAAGAGCTCAAAACTTCCTTCCAGACCAGCCTCTCCAAAGAAAAGCAGGTGACAGAGCAGCTCAAGCAGGAGTTACAGCAGCTCCAGAAACAAACAGTGGCAGGAAAGACATTGGCCGAGGTTAAAGAATGTGTATGGAAAGACATCACTAATTCCATAAATGAGATATGGCCCATGATCCAAATCATTTTTGAGTAGAATGAATTGCTTTAGAGGAGTAAACAAGCCATTGAGAAGATCAGAGTAGAATTGGGAGACATGCCAACACAGGCAAATGGGATCATCAAGTTCCTCAATTCTAAGACCAGGGAAGAGCTAGAAGAGCTGAAGATCGAAGATAGAACAGAGACCATCCTCGAGGTCAAAAGAGTTCTGACTAAGAGAGGTCTAATGCTTCAGCTGGAAGAAAAGGTTCAGGTCATGGACCAAGGGGTACAAAGGTTCTTCAATAAGATTGAAGCTCTCCAAAAGAAAGGTTTACCTGGTCTGAAGGTTATTAATGATAAACTGATGAATCTCCCAGATTACAAGAAGAGACTGGCTGATGTGTCCAAGGACAGTTCAAAGTTTGCAGGCATTCAAGGGAGCATCATCGGCAAAGAATTTCTGAATGCCCTTCAGTGGGACATTAGCATCCAGCACGAGATCCGATACATTTTCCTCACCAAGCCTACATTTGCTAAGTATACAGACATGGACGAGGTGTATCGAAGACTGCTCAAAGTCAATGTGCCAAGTCATATTAGATGGGAGGAACTCTACGATCTAATTGATTAGCAGATGATTTGTCCCCAGTCTAGTCATTTGTCTAGTCAGAAGAGGTCATGCAGACACCTCGCCAACGGCCTACCCTAGAAATCAGCAAATAGTTGCAACACATCATCGAGTAGTTCCTAGATTTTTGAGATTTGTTAATTTTGTTAGGCTAAAAATAGATGTAGCACGTCCTGGTCATTTATGACAGGAACGTTTTGTAATTGAGTTATAAATACATCACCTTTCGAAGTATTGAGGGTTGTTGATCTTCACACCCTGACGCTATCAGACTGTAACATTTTTGAAGAGATCTTCCATTAATAAAGAGGAGGCACTTTTACAGGATTCTTGCATGTATTCACTGGTGATGTTATTCTCTAAGTTGAATGTTATTATTGCTTTGTGATCATATTGTTTTCTGAAACTAATCTTTAAGAGTTACGAATGTTGCAGGATTTATCTTGGATACCCTGTTTCTGACTCGAAAGATTTTAGTGTTTATCTTCTAGTGTTTTTAATTAAGAAATTCTTAACTGCTTCTTAGTTTGAATTTATCTTTCTCATCTTTTCTTTTGTCCATCATTTATGCTAATTAAAAGATCCAGTGATTATATTATCTCACCCTGTGAAAGTTTTTCCTTTACATTTCTGGTTCTGATCTCATATTTTATTAAAACGTAGACCCCATAGCCCAATGGATGTTTAGACTGTCTCAACCAATTCGAAAAAACACTTTAAACAAAAAAACCGACCTATTTCTTTACCTAGCCTAATATTTAAATTTGGAAACATAGCTAAATCATATAGAGAGATCCCTCTCTGAAGTTGGAAGGGCTAGATCCCAGCTTCAAAAGTGGTTGGATAGAGTTACCTTGTAAATTTCTTCTTTTGTCAACCTCTAGGAAATTTACCAAGTGCTAACACACCATATCCTCATTTCTCTGCTAATATGGAAGCGGTATTCATGGATGCGCTGTCTAAATCATGGACCTCTTCAGTCTTCTTTATCTTACTAGGTCTGGGTATATCCATCGCAGTTTTTGGATTGTCAACATCGAACATCTCTGTAGGGTCCGCTGAAACAAGGAGGTTCGTCGACCATTCCTTGGTAATATCTTCCAAGTTATCCTTCGTCAATTTGTAGTATGACTACAACTGTTGTTTATGCTCATCAGTGCATGCTGTGATATATATGAAATGGTGGTCCACATTGAATTTGATTAAGGGCCTGAACCTGTGGAGAGTGTTCGGGGTTATATGAGGCGCAGACTAGATGGATACCTTCAATTGGTTATAATAAGTATGGAAGACAACATTTTATTTCATTTTCTTGTTCATGTCGTTCGAGTACCAAAGTGTATTGAACTTTGCGGCCATAGGTTCAAACGGCTCGATGTCTGGTAAGGTCACACCTTCTGGCATATCCCATGCAATAAAAGTGATCAATATGAGAAGCCAGTTGAAGTGGAACTCATATCCTTGATCTTTTTCTTCCCTGCAGTCC
Organism: Picea mariana; assembly: GCA_032191745.1. NCBI lineage: Eukaryota > Viridiplantae > Streptophyta > Pinopsida > Pinales > Pinaceae > Picea > Picea mariana. Next base: position 28,804 of record JASDQU010109209.1, read on the forward strand.
AATTCCAGCTACTTTACGAGGTACTTCACCCAATTCATTTGTAGGCCCTCCCTTAACTTCCCTGCGAGGTCGATTACAAATACAGTCACTTGGGTGGGTCGGTTCTTACGAACTAACTTCCCTGTGATCAATTGATAGGCTAGGTGCACTGCGCTACTCTGGATAGAGGCTGCCTTGTAGCCTCACATTCCCTTCTCGACATCCCTGTAGTTGTCTTTAATCTTCTACGCAAGTGCCTGATCCATGTTTTTTCCAGGGTAGAAATCTTGTGGGTCAAGGCCTTGCATGCTCAGCCCTGCGATCCGATTAATCAACGTCAGATACACTGTGATACAACGATTCAACCATAAATATCCTCCATGGTAGCAGGACAATAGTAACTTGATGCATGAGTTCACTTCTTGGTGCCTTCTGAAGTGCGGGATCTTCATAACATTGAGGAGGGTGGATTGCGCGATCTTATGGGTCCATGACTGGGGTATGATCTTCAAGTTATTATTCTTGGTTTTGGTCAAATACTTGTGTGGGGTGAGCATGTTGTACACCTTCCTGTCGTCGAGGTTGAAGTCGCTAAAATTCAATGCTATGATATTATCTTGGTCTGCGTGCACTGCGCGTATCCCCTTCAGGAGATATGCAATGACCAATTCATATTCAAAGTCTCTGGTCACACTGTCTCAGTTTATCTCACCGCTCATAGGTGGTAGATAGCCAGGTAGAATGCTTGGAATCATCTTAGCATTCACTAAGTCATCCTTGTGTTTAGTTCACCTTTCACGGGATGGTCTAGCTCTATGAGCAGTGCATGGGGACGCTTGGACTATTCTTATGGATGAAGCTTGGATACCTTCAGACATTGACATGGATTTCTTAGTCATCAAGTCGATTAAAACTTCCTCAACAACTTTATCTCCAGCACTCAATGCTTCCAACATACGCACTCGGGGTGAAAAATTTGTGGGTTCAGGGAGTAAATTAGACACGGTAATGAGATAGAGAGTGAGAGAACAATGATCATTGTATAAACTTGGCTTAGTCTTTGGGCTCAAATTCTCAATTAGAAAAAGTGTTCTCGGTGCATGGCGTGATGGGATAAATAGGTAACTCAACAACGGTTCACTTACAATGGGTATGAGCTTCCATTAACTCATGTTCGATCCGTTATGGCCTAGCCCAATGGTCTGATGACGAACCCTTATTTCTTTTATGACCATTCGAAGTGGGATTCAAACGAATATATCGGCCCCAATGGCTATATTTCTCTGTCCTGGCAAAGTGCCATGTGTTGTTGTTCTGATATCCCGACAAAGCTCCAATTTTTCAATTTTTATTTCTACGAGGTCTCCTTCAGAACCTCTTGTAACTTTTCAGTCTTATCCTTCTTCTTTCTTAACTTTCAAGGATTTTTTCCAGTGAGCTTCGCCTTGGTATTTCTTTTTTCATTCTGATTCTTGTCTTCTGTGGTCTTAGTCACTTCACGCTGTTGAGATTTTTCCCTAGGGTCCTTGGATAATACTTCTTCTTTTTCTAGGATAGGTAATTCAATATTTTGTGGATTCTCTAGTGTTCTATTAACTTTGACATATGGGTTACTATCATTAAACATCTTTGATCTCCTCTCATGTTCTTTAATGAAGCGTGCGATCCTTTTGGTCATAAAATCTTTTAACTCTTGCTTCTTCTGTTCCAAAACTTCTTCTTCTTCTTTTCGTCTGGCTTGATCTCTATCAATCCAAAGTTTTCCTATTAACATGGTAAATGGGGCATGGTTCTCAATAAATTTAATAATCTCAAAATCATCTTCCGTTGAAGTTCCATTGACAGTCATAGGTATCTGAGTGAGCCTCCCACAGAATTTTACCAGTTTTCCTCTGAATAGCCCTATTCCTCCTAGTGAAGGGATCATAGCAGGCCTTCCTATATCTTCCCAAGTTCTCTCTGTCATGATATTCACTTTTGTTTACTCATCCAAAACATAGTTAATCTCGAAGTCCCCTATTCTTTCTTCAAGGCACTCTTTGTCTTTATAGGTCTCTAATAGTTTAACATGTCGATGGTCACCCAAGGTTTATTTCATCTGTAGTAATACCGTCTCTGATTCTTTCTGGGGTTTTGTTATAGCCTTAGTTTCTAGATCTATCTTATGGTTTTCTTGTCTTACGTTCATACTTTCAAGCTTGGAAATCATTCTGGGGCAATCCAACACTTCATGGTCTAGAGATTTGCAACAAAGACAACTAGGTCTTCCACTAGGGCATTCCTTAGCAAGATGTCCCGGTCTTCTGTAACTATAACAGAGGGTTAATCCTCTCTTTATTTTATATGATCTCGGACCTCTTATGTACTACACACTAGGATCATAGGAGCTAACCTGAAGTAAATTCTTTCTAGGATCCTGCATCCATTTGTTAGTCCAAACATTCTTTCTATGCATTGGTATAACATATGTTTCACTAGTCTCATCATATCTACTCATATCAAACCTTGTTTTATCTATTAATACCCTATTTTTCAAGATAGGATGGATCCTATCAATCATACCTAGATCCATACTCTAGAAACAAAAAATTCTACTTATCTTACTTCTACAGAGCATAAAGCTTCCAGATCAAAAAAATTTCACTATTTTCACCTTTATCAGAGCACAAAGATTGCATATCTTACCTCTTTTAATCAGAAATTATTAATTTTACCTTTCTTAGAGCACCAAGCATTCAGATATTGCTTCATTCCTTCATATCTGATCTTATTTTCTTCAGATCGAGCTTCTTTCTTTCAGATCTGACCTTCTTTCTTTAGCACAGAGCTTTATAAATCAAGTAGAATGTTGTGCACCAGGGCACAGGTCTTTTGCACAAAGCTTCTTCTTCCTCAGTTCCCAGCAATCACAGTTTTAGGTCCCGGCAACATAACCATTTTTTGGCACAGGGGTAGACCCAGGGTTCAACGCTACAACAACGCACACACAAATCCCTAACTACCGGCCCTTTTGGTAACACCTACAAAGCAGATGAATTCTCACCCAAGGTAGAGGCAGGGGTGGTTGCAAGACTCAGGTGTAAGAAACCTTAGCTGGGACACAGATCTATGATTATAATACTTAATAGAGCTCTTGTTACCCATGATTTTTGTCATATTGATGATGTATTGATGATGGTGTACTCAGGCTCCTAATAAGAACTTTCTCCTGAGAAAAGTGACATTCATCTCTTCCCAGAAAACATACTTTTGAAGAGAGTTCGCAGGTTGCTTATATCCTAGGGTGCGAGAAGGACCCATTCTCACAGGCTTCCTTCAACTAGGGTGCAAACTTCTCGCACTGTGCTACATAGCTAGGGTGAGAACTTGCTCTCAAACTTGGAAAAAGATGAAGTCTAAATGGTTCTAGAAGGGAATATTCTAGAAGAATGGGTTGGCATTCGAATGGTTATCCTTTTATTGGTTTCCCTGATATTGTGGGATCATTATTATCCAAGTAACCATCTCATCCTTTCTTATATATTGATGGGATTCTCATGGAAAAGGTTAAGCAAGATTAATTGGAGAATTGGTGAAAGAATTGTGTGAAGAGACTAGCTTCAACAGGAGCTTGGAGACTCTAGCAAGTCTATCAAGAGGAATTGGATCTTCTTCATACAAGGATTGAGCAAGTGTGTGTGTTGGAGCCAAGAGCCACCGAAAGGAAGCTTGCGACATCAAGGCGATCAGGTTGTATCTTCTACTTTTGATTAATATGATACAACGACATGTCCCTTTCCCATAATGTCATTCTTACTTTAATGTGTAATTCCTTGATCATACACATAAGTTGACGATTGAATATATTTTGCTATCTTCACTTTCGGTTGGTTTGTGTTGTCTTGGTCTTGACCTCACGAGAGCACCGGAGCGAAGCAGGAGCAACAGAGACCCTAGGAAGCGATACAAAGTTATGTTACTTTTTCCTCCCTACTAGCTAATTCAATGGTCATAACTTAGGGAAAGAGTCATGTCCTGTCCTGTTTTGTTCTAGATCCAGGTGGATCTAGGGAGATTTGTTAGTGTCTGCACCTACCGATTAGTCTGATAACATCTCTTAGCACCGTCAGTTCCTTAATATGTAATCACTATTCACTTCTCTGATACAACAAAGCTTCGCAACATTCACATTAATCTATAGTATTCAAGCACTTAGCATATACAATTGGATCAGAAAAAAGTACATCAAGAACTAAGCATGACTATCTAGATCAGATCTAAATTCTCACATATAATAAGCACAAAGCATAAATAGATCTATCTAAACATATCCGAGCACTTAGCATATAACATATGAACACATCAAGACAAATCACAAAGCACATAACACAGTGTTTACATGGTTCACCCCCACCCTGGGGCTACGTCCACCAACTCTTCTTCTTTATTTGTCTTCGGTCAATCAGTTACAAGCAAAAATCCATCAAAACCCTTACTCCGCACAGGACAGAATATCTACGCAGCTTGCTATATCCTTCTTCCTTTCCCTTCAACACTAAGCTCTCCACAATATGTTACAAGGATCTTCACCTAGCTCTACAAGTCTCTTACAGTCATGCACAAATCACTTACAGACTCTACTCGCACTTAACATACATTCACATCACATAGATGCACTATTCTGTCCTTCTTACATTGTCTGTCCTTCTATTTATACATACAAAATGGACCTAAACATGGGTAAACCCATGGATCGACATCCCATTCCCATTACATATTCCCAAAAACCCAAAAAGGGGCCCAAAAGGGGGTCGATATCCCGTGATCTCTGCTTCGTCTTGCACTTTTCCTTCGACAGGCTGTCAAAGTCTCAGAAAAGGTCAACATGACCAAGAAACTCCTAAAACTTGGTCAAGGGCCAACAGGCCCCCAACACTCACCTGTGACTCGTCCCAAGTCACTCTTGTCTACGTCTCGGTATTCCTCTTTCTATTATGATTCTTATCTCCTCTTGGCATAGTAACTTCGTGATGTTGATGATATTTCCAAGGGTTCAAGGCCAATACCTCTTCTCTGTCTAGGGTAGAATCTCTACTCTCCTGTACAGACATGTGTTTCAAATCTTCTTGTGTTCTTTCAACTTTAACATCCATATTTCTGGTCCTCAGTAGCTTCGACTGGTTTTCTTGTTCTTCCAGTAATTGTGCTATTCTCTTAGCCAAGTCTTTTAGTTCTTGTTTTTTTTGTTCTAGAGATTCCTCTTCTTTTCTTCAGCTCTGATCTTTCTCAATCCAAGTTTTTCCTAGTAACATAGAAAATGGGGCATTGTTCTAAATAAATTTAACAACCTCAAATTCTTCCTCTATAGAATTTCCATGAGCACTCATAGAGGTCTGCGTAAGTCTTCCACATAGGGTTATCAACTTTCCTCTAAATAATCATATTCTTCCCAATGAAGGAATCATAGCAGGCTTTTCTAAAAGTTCCCAAGTTCCAAAACACAGTCTATGTCAAAGTCTCCTATTCTTTCTTCTATGCACTATTTCTCTTTGAAGATCTCTGATAAGTTGATATCTCTGCGATCATTCAGTGTCTCTTTCACTTGTAGTAATAGATTCTCTGATTCTTTACAGGGTTCTACCATGGTCTTAGTTTCTTGGTCTTCCTCAGGGTTTTCTTGTCTCATATTCATATTTCAACCTTAGCAATCATTCTAGGGAAATCTAGAACTTCATGGTCCATATATTTACAACAAAGACAACTAGGTCTTCTACCAGGACATTCCTTAGCAAGATGTCCCGGTCTTCTGCAATTGTAAAAAATATTTAATCCTCTCTTTCTCTTGAATGATCCCTATCCTTTCTTGTACTGCGCACTAGGATCATGGTAGCTAACTTACAAAAAATTCTTCCTAGGATCCTCCATCTATTTGTTAGTCCAAACATTCTTTCTATGCATAGGAATAACATATCTTCCATTATTTCTATCAGATCTAATCATATCAAACCTTCTTTCTTCTAGTTGTGACCTAGTTTTCAGACTAGGAAAAAATTTATCAAACATACCTAGATCCATACTCTTGAAACAAAAAATTTCACTTATATTACCTTTAACAAAGCACAAAGCTTCTAGATCTTACCTCTTTTGACAAAAAAATTCACTGTTCTTACCTCTTTTCTTCTAATCTGATTCCTTTCTTAGCACAGAGCTTCGCAAGTCAATTAGAATACTACACACTAGGGAAATAGATATACGCACATAGATTTCTTTCTTTTCCTCAGTTCCCAACAATCATAGTTTCGGTCCTGGCAACGGAACCATTTTTTGGCACAGGGGTTGACCTAGGGTTCAACGCTTCAACAACGCACCAACAAAACCCTAACTACTGGCCCTTTAGGAAACACCTGCAAAGCAGATGAAGTCTCACCCGAGTTAGAGGCAGGGGTGGTTGCAGGACTCAGATGTCTGCAACCTAGCTGGGACACAAATCTGTGATTACAACACCTTAACAGAGCACTTAGCAATTTCCATTCATTAGTATTTAGCCTTTGTCTACAACGTAGATAAACCCTAATTACAACACAACGTAGTATTCAACAAGATCCAACACATTCAAGAACTAAGCATATCAAAATAGATCAGATCTAGTACTTATTTACATCACCAAGTACTAAGCTATCATATCAGATACATCTAAACATACATTATTGCACTAAGAATAAATCATATGAATAATAAAACAACCATAATGCACAAAGAAACCACAACACAAGATATACGTGGTTCAACCCCAGCCTGGGGCTACATCCACCAACTCTTCTTCTTCTTTATTATCTTCTTTCAATCATCTACATGCACAAAGCCACAATATCCTACTCCACATAGGACAAGAGATCTGCATGCACTCTGCCAGATCCTTCTTCCTCGAGATAGGTTACAACACAAAGCCTTTACACAGTCTCTTACAACACTTGCACTTAGCCTTGCAAGCCTATGCACAAAGCATTTACAACTGTCACTTTCACTTAGCATTGTACACACCCATTCACCACTATCGTACATCACCTAGCTATCTATTTATACATTACAAAAGAGGCCTAAACATGGGTAAACCCATCGGCCGACATCCCCATACTCGTTACATAAGATGAAAACCCAAAAATCCCTAAACAAGGGTCCAAGATCCCGTGATCTCCTCTTCGACTTGCACTATGCCTTCGATAGCCTTTCGAAGTCCCAAAATAGGTCAAAAGTGACCAAGGATCTCCAAAACTTGGTCAAGGGCCAACAAAATCTAAGCTACAAGACAACTCAAACCCTCATCGAGATAATTTTCTCCATGAGAGCTCCTCTCCTTTTATAAGCTTAAGAGGATAAGGTGAGGAGGTTAGGATGATCCCACTAAGTCAGAAAAGAGAGTAATATCCAAACCAATTAGAGGCCACCTCACCATAGAATCTTCTCCTTCTAGAAACATCGAGAAGATGCATGTTTTCCCCACCTACAGAAATCGTCGCACCCTAGCTATAGTGCATCTTGCAATGACATCACAGTCTAGCTTTAGAGTACGGTGCAACAACCAGACATCACCACACCCTGCGTATAGTGCATCCTACAGCGATCTTCCTTAATAGGGTTTTTACAAAGGAAAATACAATTTCTTCTCTTAGGAAAAGTTCTTCTCCCTTCTTTCTTCAGGAATTCAGGGTATTGATCCTTCTAAAGACAAAGGATAGGTTTACATCATTAATGGTCATAAGAGTGATAAAAATAATGTGTAACAGAGAGCCCCCCAAAGTATGAAGTTAGAACATAGTGATAGCTAAAATACTTTGTCGAGTGTGTGTAGGGAACAAGGAACATTCGGTCGAAAACGTGCCAACAAACAAGGAAATACAGTACAATAATATATCATCACTGAGGTAGGTATACCCATACTCATAATACAAATTACTCAAAGCATAAATTCTGACATGCGAAGATCCATGTCAAGTAATGCAGGTCATGTCCACCAAACATACACTATGGATCCATGCCATTATGACTCAAATCTGAACATAGCCACCAAAAATACACTGTGGATCTATGTTGTACAGATTAAAATTTGAACATAGCCATGAGACATACAATGTGGATCTATGCAACAATACAATATGAATATACTCCAACGCAACCTGAATCTATCATAAAAGATGTAGGGTCTTCATCTCCATCACTCTATAATACGAATCTAACCATGTGAATACATGTGTTAAAGTCGAACATGGTAGAATCCACTTGATTAACAGTCATTAATTAATACTGTTAACAAGTGCGATGGAAATCACCATTAATGTCCATAACTCCCAAGGTACTCTGGTAAAATCCAACGAATATGAATTAATGAGCTAAAGTTGAACACTCAGCGAAATATCCCGATCAGGGGTCAATAATGAAAAACCACTGTCGAAAGCGAAGAAACATTCCATTGGGGCATGCAAGCTCCAAGGTACCAATTAGTTTCTAAATCTAATTCTTGGATAATGAGTTGAAGTCGACAGGAAAAGACTTGTCACAGGAGGGCCTTAATGTATCCCCTATCAATGACATAAAACGGGTAACAAGATTTGAAGTAGATCAGAGTAACAAGTGATTCAAGACCAACTCAGGGATGGATGACGCAATAGAATGCTTAAGGACTGTAGAAATGGCCGACGCAATAGAAGGATTTCTGGGTTGAACTTCTCTTTGAACATATTGACAACTCGACAATTGTCTTGGAAACACTGGCTCAACAACAGGGATCACAGACCAACTTGTAATCTTATAACGGAGTATGATCAAGAGACAAGTGGATTTTCCAACCTAGAAACAAAGCAAGTGAAAGGTTGTCATGTTCAAAAGTGACTCTTCCATAGAATACAAGTTTAGATACATTTCTTTCCCAATTTCCCCCCCACCATTTCTGGCGAGTACCTCTTTATTTTTACATGAGCTTGAGAAGGATAACATATGCTTGTTGATGTAAGCTCATCCTTCAGATGAGTCACTTGAAGTATGTTTAACAAACCCTAGGAAGGAGTGGTTCGTTCCCATATGGGTCTTTCTATGCTTGTTTAATGAGTCCAAGGAAAGAAAAATCAGGGGTTTTTCATGTTTATAGAGTCTGAAAAACACTTAAAGAAAACTCCAAAATGTCCTTTTTCATGAAGTAGACTGATGATACTGAAAAACAGATAAACTACCTCTCAACAAACATTTTCTTCAAATACTTTTACGAGTATGAAAAGAACAAGATCGTTCTGCAATCTTTTCATGTTTAGAGAGTCTGAAAAGAGATTAAAGGGAACTTTAGGGGGTTCCTTTTTCATATAACCTTTACGAGTCCGAAAAAGTGATAAAATTTTACTCAGTTACATTCTTAGGTATTTACGAGCATGATAAAGAACAAATACTAAGCTTGGGATTGTTTTCATTTTTACACAAGCTTAAAACAAGACAAAACTATGCTTGGGATAGATTTTATTTTTACAGAAGCTTAAAACTACCCAAAACTGTGCTTGGATCTGGTTTCATTTTTACACAAGCTTGAACCAAAGGAAACTATGCTTGAGGTAGGTGGTTTCATTTTTACACAAGCTTGAACCAGAGAAAACTGTCTAAACCTGTATTCTATGGAAGAGTCACTTTTGAACATGATACCCTTTCACTCGCTTTGTGTCTAGGTTGGAAAATTTGCTTGTCTCTTGATCATAGTTCTTTATAAGATTACAAATTGGTATGTGATCCCTATTCTTTTCACGCTCATAAAATTATTTGAAGAAAACATTTGATGGGTAGTAGATTATCACTTTTTTGGTCTTGTCAAATTAACTTGGAGTCCTCTTTAAGTGTTTTTCAAACTCTCTAAACATGAAAAACCCCTGAGTTTTCTCTCTTTGGACTCGTTAAACAAACATTAAAAGACCCATATGGGACAAAACCACTTCTTCTTAGGGTTTGTTAAGCATACTCTGAGGGACTCATCCGAAGGATGAGCTTACATTAAAAGCATATGTTATCCTCCTCAAGCTTGTGTAAAAATAAAGAGGTACTCGCTAGAAATGGTGGGGGAAAAATTGGGAAAGAAATGTGTCTAAACCTGTATTCTATGGAAGAGTCTCTTTTGAACAGGATACCCTTTCACTCACTTTGTGTCTAGGTTGGAAAATATGCTTGTCTCTTGATCATACTCCTTTATAAGATTACAAATTGGTATGTGATCCCTGTTATTGAGTCAGTGTTTCCAAGACAATTTTTGTGTCGTAAATATGTTCAAAGAGAAAAAGGATAGATTTTATTTTTACACAAGCTTAAAACTAGCCAAAACTATGCTTGGAACAGGTTTCATTTTTACACAAGCTTGAACCAGAAGAAACTATGCTTGAGGTAGGTGGTTTCATTTTTACACAAGATTGAACCAGAGAAAACTATGCTTGGACTTCCCAACTCATTATCCAGGGATGGTTGGTACTTAGCCCCCAACTTAAGAAACTAGTGGCTCTAACTTTAGCATGAAGTCTAGAGGCTGAAAGAATTCCCCCCCAAGCTTCAGTTCATCTAATGGAATAGGAAGAGGAAAATAAGCTTCAAATACTATACATAACAAAGCACTTGACTCAATCGAAGAGGGGGAAAAACTATTTCATTTTTTAACGAGTTTGACACAGGAACATGAACTATGCTTGAGAATCTAGGTTCAATCCCCAGACCTCTGTTTCATTTTTCAACGATCTTGACACAAAAATAGGAACTATTCTCGTAATCTCTATTTCATTTTTTAATTAGGTTGCTACAAAGACGTAAAAACTATCCGCACAACTAGTTTCATTTTTTAACGAGCTTGAAATCATAAAACTATGCTCAAGGCTGGTTTCATTTTTTAATGAGCTTGAAATCAGAAAACCATGCTCAAAAATCTCTTCTTGATCATGTCTTCCAAGAGGAAAATGCTCTGGAAGGACACCACGTCAAGGGACAAAACTCGGTCATGGATTCCAAGAGATCTTCATTGGATGGAAGAAACATACTCTAGAAGGAACACATGTCGAGGGTCGCGATAGGGGTAAGGAGATCATGATCCAATAGCCCTACTAAAGATATTACCATGTCAAATACCGGATCCAAGTCATAAGAGATTGAGCGTACAATGAGATGTTCATATGCATCGACAGATGAAGGCATGGGAGACAATGCCACATAATTGACCTGTGGTAGGGGTGATACTGTCTGCATATAAGAACCGTTTAGGGAGTTCATTGAGTTGATGGTCAAGTCAGGGCCAACAAACAAAAATTGATCAATAGTCACCATTCTTCCATCATGCGGGAAAGATATCACAAGAAAAAGAGTGGACATAATAGCTTTCATGGAATAGACATAATCTCGCCCAAGGAGTAAATCGAAATCCAAGGGGTCTTGGACTACCATGACATCAAAAAAGACATTTTTCCCTCCCAAAGTTACGGGAAACTGAGGAAGGATCCCTAAAGGGTCATTGGTTATTTTGTTGAAAGAAAACAGAGTCTGGGTAACCAGAACAAGCTGAGAATAAACCAAAGCTTGCCAAGCAAGAGAGGACAAAACACTAACGGACGAACATTTGTCTATCAACATCTGAGGAATGTGCCGACCACAAACCTGTATTGTAATATTGAAACGAATTTGAGAGGGAAGATGAGGTCCAGTTAGCACACCCCAATTAAAAATGATGGCCTCATTACTTAGAGAGGGTTCTACGGGAGAAGGAGGAAATCCCCCTAGCACATTATATTCTGTATCAATGAGAAAAACATGAGCAATATTGAGTTTACTCTCTAGCAAGAGGGTAGGATCGACTGATAGTGACATCAAATCAACCACTTGGGTGTCATCCTCCAAGGGGAGAATGGAGTTGACAGGTGGAAACGGGTCAACCGCTTTGGTTGCACTCTCTAACGGGAGAGTGGGATCGACCAAACATGGGATTGGATCAACCACTTGGTCAACTAGTTCAACTAAAGACATGACCATATTGACTACCTGATCAACCAGACTAACCGACGAAAGGACCGGATTGATCATTCCATCAACTACATGTGGGTCGAGAGAAAGCTTGTGATAAGCAGCTGGAAGTTGAGGGTGGGAAACAGTCATGTCTTCCAGTAATTTTGAGGCTTCATCCATACAATGGAAAATGTGAGTTTGATGACTCCCTCTACATAACATACAAGGGAACTTGACTCTACTTTTCTTCTTCCCAACTGTATCTTGACTAGTTGATGGGAGGTCATCAAAATTTTGTTCATAGGATGATGACATTGGTTGGCGAGGATGTGTAGACCATGCTTCTATAACCTTGGATAGACCAGGGAAATCCTTAAGAAGATGGCTACCCTTACAAAGCTCGCAAGGGTACTTGGGCTTATGGGTTGTTTGGGTGATCTTGGCATCATCAAAACTCCCTGCACGATTATAAATAACTGGTGGTCTTCCAACATGTCTAGCAATGGTTGGAGGTTTAGACCCTTCCTTATTTTCCTTCTTCTTATTCTTCCATTTTTTCTTCTTCTTATTCATTGGGTTACTAGCTTCAGAGATTTCATTCGACAAAGAAGATGAAATGGAAAAATACCTTGCAAGTGGAGAAGGTCAAGAATATATTACTAGTGAATAAGGTGAAGGATCAACATGAGGTTGATGTTCTTGGAGGGAAGTGATTACAACCAAAGCACTAGCTGCATTCGTGATTACCTGAGTGAAAAAGAACCATACCGGTAATCTAATTGTGAGACCTGGAAGGCTCAAAGTAGCGATGTGAGGAGGACCAATGTTTCCATAAGAAGGAAACACAAAAGGTTCCCTTGGAAAAGGGGTTCTCTCATTGGTCATTCCAGGAACTGACGCCATTAAAAAAATATCCAACCTAGATTCCACTAGGGAAAAAAAACAACACGCGCTAAAAATCTAGTAAGAAAACAAGCAAACCTTCTTATAATGAACCTTATTATAATGAACGCACTAGTTGGTGATGAAATCCAATGTCGTGGGAACAATGTAAGAAGGGGATGAGATAGAACAGGTGGAAAAGTTACATTGACAACTTGCTTGACGGACTTACATATTGGTGCAATCTCCCACACATAATCGTGAGTATACCCTCCAAGGAGCCCTAGTGAGTTTGGCCAATGTCGATTCTAGGTACCATGAAGACTTGCCCCTCCACAGTCACGTCATGTAAATATCCTAAAGAGATAGGCCACTAAGGTTACCAACTACAATAGTGATGCCTAGGGAAATAGTCGAAAATCTGATCCACCCGCAAGAGCAGGGTGTCTATCCCGAAATCAACTTGAAAGGATTCCACTCATCATTGCGGGTATACCTTCAAGTGACCCCCATAATACACACAATCTCTACACCAAGACCAACAAAGCAGGGTGAGTAACTCTGCCAGTCTCAATGCGACCTCAGGTTTGACCCTTGTGTGAGAAGGGCTTCCCAGGACAAAATGCAGTAAATGGATTTATCGCTCCCTAACTCAAGATCCTATGTTTGTTTTCAGCTTTGGAAAGTTATATTTCACACCTATTCCAAATCCCTACAACTAATCTAATGTAGGTTTTCCATGAGAAAATATAAAAATGTCTAATTAATTATTATAAGCGCTTTATTTTAAGGCTGTTGTTACTCAAGAGGAAAATGACGTGGACTAAATGACGTTTTGACTGACTCTAAACAATGCAAAGAAATGAGAATGCAAATATTTCGCTTTGATGAAAGCTATATCACAAGAAGGAGAAAACGTTTATCATTCCTAGATGCACAATGTCCCAAAAATTTAATTAAACTCATCAATATCAAGATCTTCAAGAAATGAGCCAAAGAGACTGTACACCAATACATGATTCTTGCCCCCCCAATTTTTTTTCAGAATTCAAGACCAAAAAATGCCAAAAGCTATGCAATTTCGCTACTTCAAATGCAAGGATGCCCCCGATCTAATGCAAAGCAATAAATATTTTTTTTTGTTTCAAAGTTAGCTAAAAGTAATAGCAAATCTCTATAAAACAAAGAAACCCAAGCAAATTTTATCTTTTAACATGAACTATTCAGAAAAATAAGTGTTCTTTCACTAAACAATTCTAAAGAAAAAAAAAACAATGCTTTGTTACTTAAAGACACTCAAATAAAGAGACCAAATATTTCAAAAGAAAAGAAGATAAAACAAAGAAAATATGGCTAAAATCATATTGAAAGTTGTCAAGCAGATTGTAAACAGACCCAACAAATCACCCCAAACACTTATCACAGATTTGGGTAAGGAAAAAACACCAAACGCTAAAGATTTCCCAAATCGTCGCAGGCTGTAAGACCAACACAGAGTGATGATCCCGGATCATCACAGGCTAGAGAAAAAATACAGTGCGACATCACCGCACTGTGTCAAAAAGGCAGGGTGTGTCAATCTTGGATCGTTGCACTGTCCCTCAAAACAGAGTGTGACGATTAAAGGAAAAAATGGAAAAAATAAAAAGCATCAAGGTTTTTCCAATGAAGTTTAACAGTCAGAGAGTCATTCTAGATCTCCCAGTGACTCAGAAAACAGAATCCAAGCAATCAAAGAAAGAAAACAAGACAAACTGGGAAAATAATCGGTTCCCCAGTATGGTCACCAATTTTGTTATCGGGCTAATCGTTAAGTGCAGACACAAATCAATCCCCCTAGCTTCACTACGAAACTATAACAAAACAAGATAGTACACTACTCTTTCCTTACATTTGATTATCAAATGAGAAATGTATCTAGAACATACCTTTTAAATATTTAAGATCTAACTTAGCTAATGCAATCCAAGCTCCGTCATGAGCCTTATGGAGAAATATATGCAAAGAAACACAAGCGAATGAAGACAAGAATGACAGAGTCTATTTGATATGAAACTATGTACGTGATCAAGGAATCATACAATATGAACAAATACCATTCATATAGGAAATAAAAGTATATCTGTATTAAATAATGTGGAAGAAAGATACAACCAGATGCCTTGATGTTGTCAGGTTCCTTCCAATAGTTCTTTTCTTCCCACACACTTCTACTCCATGGATTCTGAGACTGTAGATCTGATAGCTACTCACAATCTATATTGACAAAGAAAATCTCAAAGACAATATACAAGTTCCAAAGAATCCAGGCTACAAAACAACTCAAACCCTCATCGAGCTAACTTTCTCCATGAGAGCTCCTCTCCTTTTATAAGCTGAAGAGGATAACGTGAGGAGGTTAGTATGATCCCACTAAATCTAAAAAGAGAGTAAGATCCAAACCAATCGGAGGCCACCTCACCATAGAAGCTTCTCCTTCTATAAACATCGAGAATATGATCATTTTTCCCACGTACAGAAATAGTCGCACCCTAGCTATAGTGCAGCCTGCGACAATGTCACAATCTAGCTTTAGAGTAGGGTGCGTCGATCAGGCATCACTGCACCCTACGTATAGTGCAGCCTGTGATGATCTTCCTTAATAGGGTTTATACAAAGGAAAATACAATTTCTTCTCTCAGTAAAAGTGCGTCTACTTTCTTTCTTCAGGAATTCAGGCTATTGATCCTTCTAAAGACAAAGGATATTTTTATATCATTAATGGTCATAAGAGTGACGAATATAATGTGTAACATTCATTCACAATCATACATTGTTTACAATACAATATACATATAGGATCCAATGACATCCAAAAACCTAACCCAATGATCTGGATTATTCAAGAACCTTAATTCCTTAACCGAAAATAGAAAAACATCGGCAAAAAACATGTGCCGAAAAATCGCCCAACAATGGACACGAAAATCGAGGTGACACAAAAAAATGAGGAAAAAATGTTACATGTTTCCCAAGGTAGCCAAAAAAATCTAGAGGATCATATAGGGCCAAGGCCTATGGGAAAAAGCTGTAAAATACAAATATCTCAACCTTATAACAAATATTGGATCTCAACCCCGCCAAACAAATCCATGAACTCCTCCATTATTTGGAAAGCCACAACTAAAGCATTCCCAAACATTGGGAAATGGCTCTTTGGAAGGCCTAAAAAGGGGAAATGGTTATTATTATCCTTGAACCTTGGATTGGAAGTGAAAACAATCACACAATGTCTACATCTCTCATCCACAATCTTAGATCAAAGGGATATCATTTCCTTTAACATATTCCAATAGGACAGGATTTAAAATCCAAGCATTAACAATGGCTAACATGGAGATATTTGGATCTTAATGAGGACTAAAGAGAGACTCAGAATTTATACATAAAAGACCTAGGGAAATGTATTATTTTTATCAGTGAAGAGGAGGATTAACTCCTATGGTTCACAAACCCCACAGGTGGATATGTGCTCATAATTGGATTTAAAATGCTAACCTTGGAAGGCTTCAAACAATATTTGATTTGGTGGTGGAAACCACTTTAGAAATATTATTCTTAGAAAAAACAAAAATATATATGCATTTTTTTTAAATGACAGAGCATTAACCTAGGATATTCTTCAAAACCGAAGCTACCGGGGCCCTAAAAGATGCTTCTTATGTGAATCAAATTTGGAAACAAACTCTTACCTTGTCCTCTTTTATCCCTTCACTCGACAGGTATGGAGGGAAGTTGAAGGTATTATAGGACTTAAATCCAAATGGAAAGGGGGCACAATTGAAGAAACATTAAAAAAATGGACAAATACAAGGAAACGCAATATTTCAAGGCTTTTCCATTAACCTTGATCAGGGAAATTTTGCTAGTAAGAAACACTAAAATGTGATGATCCAAATGGTAAAATAAATTTGATAATAAGGACACCTTTCAATTTCATTGAAACTATGAGAGACTCAACATCTTAAGTTCCTCCCCTTAGTTTTTCACTTCCCCTTAGCGAGTTTGGAGCTCTGCCAAAACTATCAACACCCAAATCCCTTGGACCTTCTTCTATGGATCATCTCAAGGAGACCCATCCAACGGAGGAGAAGGGGGTATTATTTTCCTCTCTAAAAAACATTTCATTAGCTTCAAATCCAAAACAAGATGGTCCACTAATAAGCACAATGAACTCAAAACTCTCGAGTTGGTTTTAATCCTAGCCACAAAAAATGGAATCATACAAATACAAGTCCTCAAATACTCTCTCATAGTGATAAGATGGTTAAAGGGTGAAGTTGTGTTAATAAAATTCATTCTCCAACTATTGTTTTATGATATCAAGAACCTCCAAGATTCATTTTCTCACATTACATTTGCCCGTGTCTACAGGGAAAACAACTTGGAAGTTGACATACTATCAAAATATAGCCTCGAGATGAAAGAAGGAACCTGGGGAATCAATGAGTCTCTCCAAGGACAAATTGATGTTATATATGTATCTAAACCCACATAACATAGTCTTGTTGTTTTACCCTATTGGAAATTTCTACTTTGCGGCCTTGGATTGAATTCAGTTACCAGTAGAAAATTTGAAGGTAACTTTGCAGGTTTTAAATCTTTGAAACCCACGATTGTCATTGATCTCCTCTCAATGGATGGACATATATTATTCCATGTGGTTGGAGTGTTGTATCATAGTGAAATATTCTTTGATACTCTAACAGACTTCTCTGATCGTATTTTAATCATGATCGTTGATTCCTTGTCGATAGTAGGTCTGATTTAAATCTTGGAATGTATGTGAGGGACAATCTCCAATAGATCATGGTCATTGTTTTTCTTTTCGACAGATGATGGAAATTGTTTTTTTGAGGTATTTACCATTCAATCCTCATCATTGATTGTCACTGAATGGATGATCCAGATTACATCTAAGAGTCAAATTGGCTAAGGAAAAACTTTATCTGCGATCAATATCAATCGTCAATCCTTCTCCCTGATGAATGGTATAGATTCATCATCGGGGTATTGTGGTCAGATTTGAGTTGTGGGATGAAACTTAGAAAACGTAACTCTGAAACAAATTATTTCTCAAAGTGGGAGGCTCCGATGGATGATGGATATTCCTTGAGATCTACTTTGATGAATGATTGGATATCACCCTTGGATTACTGGCGTTGAAGTCGATCTTTGATAGGAATTTCTGGTAGGAAGACTCCAAAACATGCACACTCTTAATTTATGGGTCTTAAGGTTGATTAACATGAGTCATTGATCTAATCAATGTCAACCCCAAATCTAATCACATTCATTGATTTCTGAACCTATGAAACTCATGGATCTCACACAATTGGACTTCAATAATTGCTCGATCTCCTACAATTGCAATCACTTGTCACTCTACTCACACCATGATATATAAATATATATATTTTACAAACCACATGTAGAGAACATGAATTAATGAACCCAAGTCTTTTATTAAGATGATGGAAGGAATAAATTTACAATAAGAATGCTCAGTTCCTTCTCGATCTCTCAAAACTATAAAACCCACAATCCTCCCACACACTTTCTCTCTCTTATAAATTACAAAGAAATGCAATATATTTTGAACTCTCAGGTAGCTCAAAACTAACAATCCCAAGCCTTCTCAACGACGTCTTAATTCTAGAAACTCTTCCTAAATACCAACAACAAATCAATACCTATCTAAAATATTCGATAGAAGATACATGCTAAGATATATTCTATAAATATCTATCTAGTACAAATAAATAAAATATTAGGGAACTAACTTCTTTGGTAAATGTTTATGACCCTTTCAATGTCAAAATTTACTGGTAGATTCTCTTGCATCAGACTCCCGGGGAAGAAAATCATTGTTCATGAGATCTTCAAAACTTGTGCCATACTTGGAAATTTATGTTGTTTCCATCCAAGTAGAGTCCTCCACTGGCCAATTCTTCCATTTAACCAAATACTAGAAGTATTTTTTACCTCTGGTTCTTTTTTCCACTTTCTTATCCAACACTACTTCAATCGCTTTCTAAACTTCCTTAGGCAATTGTTCTTTCCATCCAATGGTTTGATCTTCATCACTTACATGTTCATATTTTGAAACATCCTCTATCCCTTTTAAAGGATACACATATGATACATTAAATATTGGATAAATTCTAATGTCTCTTGGAAGTTCTATTTCATAAGCATTATGAGAAAATTTTCTTAATATCTTACATGGCTTGATTTTCTTAATCTTTAATTTGTTATATGTGACTGCAGGAAATGTCTCTTTTCTCAAGTATGTCATTACCAACTCACCAACCTAAACTACATTGATATTCTTCTCATGGTTTCCGTATGTTTGTACTTGTTTATTCTATCCTACAACTTATTCTTGACTCTTTCCTATAGCTCCTACATACTTACTGCAAAGTCCTCACCATCAACACTCTTGATTTCCTATTTTCCCAAATTCCTCAATTCAAATACACCTCTTGGATGCATTCCATACAAGATATGAAATGTAATCATTCATATGCTTCTATTAGGTGTATCATTATATTCAAACTCAAATTGACCAAGCACTTAATCCCACTACTTTGGATTCTCACTCACAAGTCTTCTCAAAATATTTTCCAGAATTTTGTTCACTACTTATGTTTCCCCATCAGTCTTTGGGTGATATGTTGAGCTAAAGCTAATATTAGTACCAATTTTAATCCATAAATTTCTCTAAATATGTCCCACAAACATTGTGTCTCTATCAGAAACAATGTTGTTAGGAAAACCATGCAGTCTTACCACTTCTCTAAAGAACAAATTTGAAATTTTTATTGCATCACTAGTGTTTGTACAATCAATAAAATGTGACATTTTAGAGAATCTATCAACCAAACATAAATAGAGTCATTACCTCTTTGTGTCCTTGGAAATGCTAACACAAAGTCCATACTCATAGAGTCCCATGGCTTGTTTGGAATCGGTAGTGGATGATATAAACCTGCATTCTAACCCCTCCCTTTTTCATGCCGAAAAATTATGCATTTTTCTAATAAAAAATTAAAATTAGTCTGCATACCTAGACAAAAATAAAAAGAATTAATCTACACAAAGGTATTTTCTTGTCTAGAATGTCCTAACAGTCCTCCACTATGTTTCTCTTTGATTAAATTTTCCCTCATGGAACATCTTGGTATACATAGTTTACTATCCTTGAATATGAATCCTTATTTAATCATGTAACTCAACCATTGTATTCTATTGTTGGAAACTAGAGTTTCATAGGCCACATAAGCATATATGAAATTCGAATCTTCCTTATACATGTATTTCATTCCATCAAATCTTAAAGTGATGACTTGAAACTCTTGCAAAATCAAATTAATCCTAATCAATGCATCAACAAATTTATTTTCCTTACCACTGGTATGCTTAATAAAAAATGTAAAATTATATAGAAATTCAACCCACTTATCATGTGTTTGATTCAATTTTGGTTGACTACTTATGAATTGTAATGCATGATTATCAATGTATAGAACAAACTCTTTAGGCATGAGATTGTGTTTCCATTTCTTCAGTGCTTGGACAATTGCATAAAATTATTTATCATAAGAAGAATACGTATGCTTATCCTCATTCAACTTTTCACTAAAATATGCAATTGGTATTTGATCTTGACTTAATACATATCCTATTACAGTCCCACTAGCATTAGTCTCAACTTGTAAACACTTACCAACGTATGGCAAAGCTAAAACAGGTTGTTCAATGACCTTCTTCTTCAACAATTTGAAATTTCTATCTATTTCTTTTGTCCATTTAAATGGTTGCTTTCTTTCCTTGATTGTTTTTACAATTGGATCACACAATTGACTGAAACTTCTTATAAATTTTCTATAAAAACTTGCTAAACCATGGAAGCTCCTTACCTCAAATACATTCCTTGGAGTAGGTGTTGGCGTGTGGTTATACGACGCTAGGTTCAGTTTATTCAACCAACAAAAACCTTCAGATACTAGTCTTTTTGGCATCAATTTCATGCAAGTGAAGTATCATCCGAGGTATCTACTAGGGCTGCATGAACCAAGCTTCTAGAGGGGCAAGGGGATGTGAGGCTATCATCATATCCATTACTATTTATCCACCTTGCGCACAATGTATTTATTCATATCCTTTGATTAGTTAACAAAATCTATTGTGAATAACCCTTATAACATAGATTAAAACATAAATAACCCATTGTAGCATTCATTATTACTATGCATAAATCATATAGTAAACAAATCTATACTAATCATGCATAAACATAACCTCCATGAAAAACCATGTCAACACAGCACATAGAGACAAATTTTAACGTGGTTCACCCAATTCTTGGGCTACGTCCACAACGACTGGATCCTATATTAGACTTCATGAAATCACCATCTCAGGTCTGCACACTATTCTTACAATATATATACCATATCATACTATCTAGACTTTCCTAGCTACTCTGCAATGCATGCCTCTCTCTCTCTCTCTCT
>JASDQU010109209.1:95903-117592 GCA_032191745.1 Picea mariana
GGGGAGGTGTGATCCAGGGGATCAAATTTTGCTCAAAATTCAAAGTGCTCAGAATTGCTTCAAATTGAACAGAAGCGTAGGTCTCATCATCATGAACCCAATGCAACTCATTTGGGTTCAAATGGACATCAGATGAGAGAGATATCGCATTCTGTTCAAAACGACAAACAGGCAAAAAAATGTGCTAACTGTACAGTCCGTACGGATGCTGATGTGGCAGACCGTACGACACATGGCAGGAAACCATGTGGACAATTGGAGGTGAATGGGATGATGACATGTGGCATTATCAAGGTGAATGGTTTGGTGCCACGTGGCCCAGACATGGGCTTCCATGTGGCACCCTGTCATTGGTTGGTTGTATAAAATCTATTTAGAGTCCACCGGACTCAACCCCGTGACCTCCACCCGCATGCAAAGTCTTTGCAAAGTCCACCAACCAATGCACCATAACATATTTCTTATTATATATGTGGTGTGGATTGTATTTAAGTTTGAATGTTTTCAAATTCGCGGGGGTCGGGCTGGGGCTTAGTCCCAGCCCACAGTTATATTGTTTATGTTATATGACCACTGATGTAAATCTATGTGCGCGCATAGTTCAAAATTTAACCCCCGGTCGTATACATTGCAATATGACCACAGGGCATGCCGCAATATTTTGATAATAGCCCTTTTTTATACAAGCCCAGTCACATGTTTTTGCACATGGAACCACCAGAGTGCCTGACCGTTGTCATTTGAATTGGGCTTGGCCCCTTTTATATGTGCGCAAGGTCATGTGGTGGCCATATGCCCGTGGGCCTTGGCGGTTAAGGGCCAGCGCGTAACCGTTCTACAATTTGTGCCAGTTGTGCAGTTGCACCCGGTGCTGAGTTTTAACACATAAAAGCATGTGGGGGCTAGGTTGAGGAAACAAGGGTGCATTTTGGCGATCCAGAGATAACAAGTTTGAAGGGGAACTTCCAGGAAGCCTATCTTCTTCAATTTTTGGCCAAACGAGGTGCCAAAAAAGCCCAACTAGGGGTTTTTGGACATTCTGAAGCCATTGGAGCCATCTATTTGGAATTTTGAGCATTGTAAAGCACATATTTTATCACTTTGAGAAAAAATACAAAAAATCCATTGGAAGTTGGACCAAGAGATGTAGCCCAAGAGAGGGGTGAACTCCTTTATCATTTGTTGTGTTATGTGTTTTATGTTCAGTGTTTATTGCTGCTGATTATATGCATCTTGAATGAGTAATTTATATAAAACTTGTGTTACAAAGTTGATCCATTTTCATTTTAACACATGAAATAAATCTTACAAATATTTTCAAGAATACAAGTCTTCTTCATTTCTAGATCAATAATTCTTCTTGATTTGTATCTGCATATTCTTTGACATTTTTTGAATCTATGATGGGTGAAGAATATATGTCATGTTACTTATCCCAAAGTTCTTTTGTAGATGAACATTTACCGACCTTTTCTCTAACCGGATTAGGTAACCCTTCCCAAATGAAATCCATTGATATTTTGTTATTCTTCCTCAATTCCTTATTTGTTGCAGTATTTTCCCTTTTTGAGCTATCATATCCTATAAAAACTAATAGACAAATATAATGTCCATGTGCATGTAAAAAAACTTATGTCCTTATTCTCCACATATCATACTTAAAACCATTCTGACCATTAAACATTGGTACTTCATTATCAGAATAATCCATGATCTCCATCCAGTGGTTAAACTGTTTCCTGAAGGAACCGGCTCTGATACCAATTGTTGGATTACTGAGAGGGGGGGTGAATCAATAATAAAGCAATTTGATCCATTTTTAACCATATAATCTAAGTGTTATATCAATGTAGAATTATCGTCCAATAACTGCAGAGTAAATAAGCAATGAAAAAATGAATAATCATACACATACACAGTACACCAGTGTTTTACGTGGAAACCCAAAGTGGGAGAAAACCACAGAATTATTTTTCTTATATGTCTTGAAGAATTAAATTCAATGAAAGCACCAACTTCCTTTGTTTTCCAGCTGCAACTGGAAGGAGGCTCAAACCCCCTAGTTTCTCGGGCTACAACCTGAGGGAAGCTCCAACTCCCCAATTCTCTTACTACCACTAGAAGGAGGATACAACCCCTTATGTTCTTCGGATACAATTGAAAGGTAGCTACAACCACCTATCCTTTCCCCGTCCAACTGTCGTGATGTAGAAGTAGAATGATGGAACCCCTGTCACACTATCACTATGAGATATACTGATGTAAACCTATACCAATCAACCTGCACCAATTAACCTATACCAATAACAAGTGCATCAACCATGCACCAACCTATACCTCAACCTATAATCAACATGTACCATAAACAAGTGCATCAACCATGAAACAACTTGTACAAAACCTGTACCATGAACAAGTGCATCAACCATGCACCAAACCTGTACAAATAACACGTCACAACAACATGTCCAAACAACCTATCACAACAACCTGTCTCATCAATATTATCAACCAAATTAGATATACTCACCAAGATCAATCACCAAGACAAATCTCAAATATGTGCATCAACCAAGCATAACACAACAACTCATAATCATCACCAAGATCAATATGTGCTTCTAATAATAATACAACTATGCTACATCATCCATAAACCATGTGTCAAAATTACTACTAAAAAGTGTCTCCAACCATGTACCAAGTATGTACCAATCATGTATCAACTACTCATCAACTATGACTCATCAAGATGTGCCAGCATCATCAACTATACACCTCATGTATGTGCCAACTCATCAACTACTTGTCTCAACCATGTACCCAACATGTACCTCAACCAAAAGCCCTCATCAATTTCATCATCCAAATATGATTTGTAACTCTGTAATAGACCTGGTGTATATGATCACATACCTACAAACCTTCCTTAACTATAACAACAAGAGACTAGCATTTTCATCAAAATTTACTTTAGTCTCACATGACTAGTTTTGGATTAGTCAACAACCCTAACTTGAAATAATCATAACTATGTACCTGTAATGAATAAAGATATGAACATAGTACACAATGTTATTCAGTGGGTTTTATGCAATTTCTCCAGGTGTCACTACTTGTAACCTCTCAGAAAAGTAGTTATAGAAAAAATCGCATACCTTGCTGAATTTTGTCTTATTCTAGAGAGCGACCTTGTAGAGTGTGCCCCACATAGAATATTTGTTGAATCGATATGAAAATGTTACACAGAATACTAAATATTGTACTCTAACCAACACATTTTTTCTTACTGAATTTGTATCTGTTATGAAGAATTTATGACGTTTTTACCCGAAACACCTCTTTTAGACTAGTTTTAGGACTAGCCACAATCCCTATTTTCCACGGAGTGTAACTCCAAAAATACAACGAACCACAAGCTCAATTTTTTAAGAAATATACTTGGATATGTTTCCTCAATGGACTATCAATTTCACAGTCTAAATCATTCTATAAAAAATTTTATTGAAAAAATGGTGAGATGACATGTAAATAGCATACCTTAGAAAGCATCATCAAAAGAATTTATCCTCCCTTGAATTCGGACCTTCTTTTTTTCACCTTCCCTATGAAATTTGGCTTAGATATCCTTTGGTTACCTCAGACACCTAAATATATTCAATATGTTTAAGTGTGATATAAAATTAGAAACACTTGCCTCTTATTTATACTCTCCAAGTAGCTTCCTTAGAAGCATATTCTAGGTCACTTTGCCCACTTTCTTTATATTAGGGTTAACCCATTTCTAATTTCTCCATTAAATTTATTATTTAAATAATTTATTTTGTATTCATGTTGGCACAAGGGCAGACCCAAGTTTTAGCTCTAATATCACACCAACAAGCCCTAACTACTGTCCCTTTCAGCAACACCTGCGAAGAAGATGCAGTCTCACCTGAAGTAGCTATCGGGGGTTGCAGGACAGAGGTGTCTACAACCAGAGGAAATGCAAAGTGGATAGAATAAAACAACAACACAACATCTAGATATCATTTACCAACTTAAACCTACTTCTCATAGTATATCTTATATCTAGCACAATAATGCAATAACAGAGCAATCAGAAGACAAAGAACACAACATCAATCATATTGAACAACAGGATATACGTGGTTCAACCTCTCCCTAGGACTATGTCCACAGAAATGTGTTTCTTGATATTATATAAAACATATAGTTCTATCTACACTCTTATCTTGCAGATCTCCCTTTCTTCTTCTCTCTTTCTCTCCCCTCCCTGCGCACCCAACTACAGGATTGATCTTTGCACCCAGCTGAAGATCTTACAACACTGACTCTTCTCAACACAAAATATTTCCTTCTTCACAATAGAAACAATCACTCATCATCTCCTCTAATCGAAGAACCCATTCCAAGTCCTCTTGACCTTTATTTATACATTACAATAGCTCACCGACAAACTTAGGCCAAAACCTAGGTGTCAAAACCCTAGATACCAAAACCCTAGATGTCTAAAACCCTAGGTCAACTTGACCCACATTTTCCAGGCTTCACTAGCCTCTCTTTCCTTCCTTCCCATGAAGTTCTCCAAACCATATACCAGTGGATTTTTCTTCTTTCTGAGTTTTCCATGATCCATCTTCCTTGTTGATCTGTTCTCCTCGATCTCCCTATCCAACGACTCATTCTCCTATACTTTGCTCTATCTTTTCTTCTTCTTTAACCACTTCGAACTGATCTCATTCAATCTTCCTTATGCTCAGTTCACATTTCTCCTTTTCTCTTCCTTTTTCCTTGATTTAGTTCCTTAGTCCATACCCAAGGGCCAACAGTCCCCCAACACTCACCTATGACTCGTCCCGAGGCACTTTGATATGAACCTTTTGTTTTTCTTCAACTTCAGTCTCTGCAGTGTAGCCTATGCTTTCTGCTCTTCTCCTCCCCACTGTGTGTAGACTATATTTTTTTTTTCTGGTACCCAGCTTCAACTGCACCTGGTACCTAGACCCTTCTCCTTCTAATTTTACTGAGAGTTGTGAGGGAGATGGTTTTCATAGTACAATTTCAATCGGCTCCCATTCACCAATCCTTCCTTTCATTCCCCATTCAAAGTCTTCAATTTCACAACTCCTCCTTCTGTGACATGAGAAACCTCATATTTCCCAAGCCAATGTGTCCTAAACTTGCCTAGATGCTTCATGAACTTTCTATCATAGACCAATACCATATCTCCTTGCTTAAATTCTTTCTTCTTGATATGCATGTCATGGTAGGCATTTTCTCACTCCTTATAAACCTACTGATGAAATCCTGCAATAAATCTATCTTCTTCTAGTTCGAAAAACTGTGCAAGTTTGTATTTCATAATGCCAGTGTCGTGCATATGTGTAAATGCTACAATCCTCAAGCATGAACTAAATATTCCATGGGCACCACCGCTTCTAGACCATAAACCAACTTAAATGGAGTGTGCCTTTTCATCTTCTTACAAGTGGTTCTTTAGGCCCATAATACTGTTGGTACTCTCAAATCCCAATCATCTCTATTCACACTGTAAATATTCATTAGTGCAGTCTCCAAGATATTATTGAAAGCTTCAACTGTATTGTTCGCTTGTGGGTGGTATGGGGTGCCCTTCTGATCATGCACATCAAATTATTGAGTCAAGGCTTCAATAGTCTTATTAATAAAATGTGTACCTTGATCACTCATAAGGATATTTGGGCATCCAAACCTAGTTATGATATCATCAAATATGAAATCCAGAGTTGTAGTTTCACTACAGTCCTTGACTGCCCTTGCTTCTTCCCATCTGGTAAAATACTTTGTCGAAGTGATGATGTATCTAGCTCCTGTGCTCTTCCCTGGTGGGTTGATAGCTCCCATGAAGTCAATGGCCCATTTCTCAAAGGCCCATTTCTCAAAGGCCTGTAAGGTTATCTGGGGTGCTAACATAATTTCATATCTTCTGGAAGGTTTCCAAACTCTTTGGCATACATCGTAGTCTCTGTAGTATTCTTAGCATCTCTGTGTAAAGTGGGCCACCAGAGGCCAGCCTGCAGAACCTTCTACGTTGTTTCTTTTCCTACGTAGTGTCCTCCTGCGATGCCTTCATGTGATTATGCCAGAACTAGTGGTCTTTCTTCTTCTATAACACATCTCCTCAGGATCTCATCAGGTCCCATCTTATATAGATGTCTAGCTATAAGTGAAAAATCTGTAGTGCGCACTACTAGTTGTTTCTTCTGAATGACTGAGGTGTTATTCATGTTGACATGAACTTAACTATCTTGGTGACATGATCATCAACTTTCTTGATGGCCAACAACTATGCATCTAGTAGTGTATCCTCCAAACTAGTAGGTTCCTCTCCATGCTCTAACCTAGACAAGTGGTCAACTCCCTTGTTCATCCTTCTTGGCTTTACCACAATTTCAAAATCATATTCCTAAAATAGTAGGAGCCATATGCATATCCTTCCCCCCAACACTGGCTTGTTGACTATGTATTTCAGTGAAGAGTGATCAGTGAACATCTTAAAGTGTCCTCCCAACAAGTAGTGACAAAACTTATACAACGCGTACACCATGGCTAATCCCTCTCTTTCAATGGTAGTGTAATTTATCTCATCTGTTGAGAGATTCCTTCTTACAAAGGCTAATGGGTGGTCAATATCTCCTTCTCCTGGTTGTGATAAAACTCCTCCTAATGAAATAGATTATGCATTTACATGCACATGAAATTCCTTACTCCAACCTGGAAAAACCAAAATGGGCGCAGTAACCATTTTCTGTTTCAGTGTGTCGAAGCTCTGCTAGCATTCTTATGTCCATTGAAACTGACAATCTTTCTTCAAAATCTTATCCATAGGTGTTGTAATATGTGCATAGCCCTTAATGAAATTCCTGTAGTATATGGTATGCCCCAGCGTAGTGCACCACTATCTGACTGAAGTAGGGGGGGTAGGTCAACAATAATGGAAATCTTGGACAGATCTACTAGCAACCCCTGCTTACACACAATATGGACCAACAGTACTCCAAAGGGTGAAAAGAAAATGCATTTATTCAGGTTTAAGGCAATCTGACATTGCCTGCACTTATCCAACATTAGTCTTAAGCATTCAATATGATTTTGCAACAAGCTAAAAACAGTCCAATCGTAAAAACTCCTTGAATTCTTCGACCACCACCCTAGAAAAGATGGTTGGTGCATTCTTCCTTGGCAATCTTGATCTGGTGATAGCCTTAAAATACATCGATGAAGGAGTAGAATTCATGTCCTCCCACATTATCTAACACTTTTTCAGTAAACGGTGTAGGGAATGGATCATGTAGACATGCATCATTCAGTTTCCTCAGGTCTACACAGATTCTGATCTCTCATGTTTTCTTGTTTTGAACTACCATAGGGATAATCCATTCTGACTCTTCAACAGGTTCTATAATTCCTTCTTCCAGCATTCTGTCTAATTCAATTCTCACTGTCTCCTTATATTTGGGATTCAATCTATAGGGTCTCTATTTGAATGGCCTGGCATTTGGTTTCAGGGGAATATTCATTTCTCCCATGGGTACTTTAATGTCCTTCATATCAGTGAAATTGGTTGGAAACAAGTCCTGATATTAATGCAGTAACTCTATGATCTTATCAATAGTGGCATCATCACAATAATCTCCAATGTTGGCTAGTTTCGGTGCTTGCTCTGTCCCAATATTGACTTTCTTCATTTTAATTGGTTGTCCAATAAAAGTTAGTTCGACTCCTGGACCTTCTATGTCTATGTGTCCTTTTGTTTCTATGATGTTCACATTCCTATGGTCATCGTCTTCATCGGCATTGATATTGTAACATCCTTGCAATTTTTGAAGAGGCGCAATCCATTCATCCTCTTCTTGCTCCGGAGGGAGGTTAGGTGCCTCCTCAAATACTTTCTATCTCACAACTTGTAAATCTTTATCTACCATAGGGAGCTGACTTTCAACTAAAAATGTGGCTACAAAATTATGAGTCATACCTTGCCAATCTGCAGTGATGAGGTGTAGTTCTACTTGAGGGTACCAGTTGAGAGGAATTGTATCCAATGTGTTAATGAATTTATGAACCCACTTCTCCTGAGGAATTTCACTCCAGGCCTTCTCACAACTTCGCATATGGTCTTTCGAACAACTTTGACCTGTGTATCTAACTTCGCATCCTTCTATCTGATCTCAGAATCGTACTATCATCAAAGTGCGACATTACACCCAATCCACGTTGTTCTTCTTATGTTCTCCCCACCATCTTGTTGGAGTTTCTTTCAAGGCATCGTCCAGTGCCAATAGTCTCTGTTGTACTGGTACAATTTCTTCAAATTCCAATAAGAAAGTTTCTAAGTGATTCAAACCATCAAAGGTGGGAAAATTACTTACTGTTGTGTCAATCTAGCGAACTTCTCTGGTCCATATAGCACATCGCCACACAGAAAGTTCATACATTTTGTTCATCCATTTCTCTAGTGATTCTTCTCAATCTGATGAACATGCGTTGTCACTTCACCAGCTGAAATTCCCATCGGTTGTAAGATTAATCTAATCCTGTTGTCTTGCTGTCAATTTGTATATATTCTCCAGATTGTATGAGTAGTCTTCCTCTCTTATGGGTTATGTGTATATTCGATCGTCATCAGGATCCAGAGGTGTAATGACCCTAAGGAAATCACCTTCAAATGTCATTCTTCTTTTCTTCAAGTCAACAAAAGTAGAATTATTGAAATCCCAATCAATGCCTAACAACGCGAGATAAGGACAACTATCATCAACTATCTCAATTACTTTGAAGTCTACAAATGTTCTGACCCCATCAATGTCCACGGGGACATGTTCTAGTCTTTCGATGGGGCTCACATCCTGCTGATTGGCCATCCTAAGCCTGATGGGGGAATAGATCAAATTAGGTTTTCCCATCAGTGCCCAGGTCTGCTTTGTCATAACTATTATCACTGAAATTTTATTCGCAAATGGTTACAGGAACCCAGCATCTCCAAACACCTATTAGTTCACTCATGGAATAAAAAATTCATTTCCAAAAGGCATTAACTATACAATTGGTTATAAAATCAACATGCACTCAGAATGCAAAGGAAGTGCGCACACGTACGCCAGTCGAAAACACCGGAAAAACGCACAGGCACCCGATGCACGACTGTGGACACAAAAAGTCATGCACACTTCAAAATGATGCATTAATGATTCTAGTTGGCCTCCCACCCACTTCTGGTTCAACTCCCAAGTCGATTTGACCCCCAAATCTGAGATGAATCTAAGTGGAGGGATGGTCAAAGACCTAAAGGGCCCCTTTTTCACACATAATACCAGTTGGATAATGCTTCAAATCTTTACTATAAAAAGAGGCCATGGGTGCACTATATTTTCAAGAATCTATTTGTATTGTTATGCTGCCTATATTCTTCTGCACGAAAACTCTTTCCTCATTGGAGCATACAAGCACCATTTCATTGAGCCATTCACATCACCTCTTGAGTGAATGAGATTTGGATTTCTTCACCATTTCCTTCTAGTTTTCTATTTGTAAGAAGAGCTCTCACATTGGGGATTCAAGAGCCCTCCCTTGGAGGAAGAGGGGACCGATAAGTCTCCCTTTCTCTTTGGTGTTTTCCCACTAATACAATCTATCCATTGGTGGCATGAATATTGGTCAATTTTTTGGTTAATTTTGGTTCTACTATCATTATGCACTTTAGTTTAGTTTCTTTAATTGTTATTAGCTTAGTTGTTTTCTTATTTCTTATGCTTGATGTTTCTAACTCTTGCGTTCATTTCTGTCTTTTTCAGCTAACCCAACTAAACTTGCAAGTGTCCTTATTTTTCTCATTCAGTTGACGAAAAGGATACAACAGATTAGCGACTCCACTGGGGCATTCATGTGCAACTGCCAGAGATATAGGGGCGCATGCATGCGCCCCTGTCACACACACATAAGCGCATTCAAGCACGCCTATCAGCTACACAGTTGCGCACACATGCACAACTTTCAGGGACATAGCCGCGCACAAATGTGCAGATGTGCTTCGAACAGGCGTGCACCCAATGCGTGCTTCTTTTCCCCCTTTGGGCACCCCCATGCACGGTTGTCCCACTTACAGCCGCGCACTCATGCGCGTGAATCCTTTGATAGGCTATGCATTGGGGGGCTCACCCTCACCAAATCCCTTCGTACGACCATCCGTACGACCCTACCCAAACAAGAAATCCTAATTACTATGTAGGAGGATACGACCACTAACTTGGCACTCGTTGATACAAAATCAGCTGGCTCGATCTCCCAGCATCTCCAAATCTCCTCTGAAACCTCTAGTAAAATCACTAGGACAAGAGGTACAAATGAGGTGGCATCGTGGGCCCTACAACTATATATAATCCCTTTTTCCAAACTCCATGCTCAATTATAGGATCTTCGATCATCCGTTTTCCAATCTGTCCTCAGCCATGGGATCAGGATCCCTCCACCTACACAGTACCCTTCCCTAGGTCACGATCTGGCCTCCACCCTCAGGGATCCTTTTTTTTCACCATGCCCAGGTATGCATGCTCATGTTCAAATTTATTGAATAATGATCATATGTTCTTTATCTTCAGATATTGTTCACATTAGGTATTTGGTTTTTATGTGAACAGGTACTTGGTCATCAATGCAGCCCTTTCAGGTATATACTCAACATTAGCATGTAATCATTCCCTCTTAATATCAATTTCATCTCCCAGTCACACCCTCCGACATTTGCCTCTAGGGTCCCCCCATCCGAATCTATAGTACTCACACCTCTGCTACATTTCAGTACTGTCAACCGGTAGCACTCTCTCCTACATGAGTTGTCCCAATTTTTGCCCCCTTTGGTACTTTGACACTCATGCTATTTGCATCCCCTAGGGCTGGGATTCCTAATAGTCTTCGCATTCCCGAGAATTAGCTACATTCTCCTTATCCTCATTTTTCTAGCTTTCCCAAATGAACTCCCAGTTAACCTCATCACGGTTCAAGTTTCATTGCACCTCCCCGGTATCATTAAACCCTCCATCTCATCCACAATTAGTTTTCCCATCTACAGATTGCCCTCCATTCATTTACTTAATACAGAAACCCACCTATGGAACCCCCACCCTCCACAAGTTCTCCATGCCACTTGTGCCCTCATAGGCCATGCCATCTTGTATTGGGGCACCCATTTCTGTATCTACACACTTATCCCAAATTATTCTTTATTCATTTGGTAATTGTACAAAACCTTTGTTTCCAACATTTACATAGCTTGTGTTTTTTCCTTCAATGACATTCCTTCCGAGAAAAACAACCCTTGTCACCCTTGGTTGGGGCATTCATTTACCTCCTACTCTTATTGACACCATCCATAAACACCAAGTATCCCAAAATCCATATACCTTTGACCTCTGACTTTGTCCACTTTGTCATGCCTCTGGCACAATTTAACCCACATCTAGTCCTCCCCCTAACACTAGATTTAGTTTCACGGTTGCTTCCACTCATACTTCACACATATCCCCAACCAAGGGAAGTTTTGATTCTCACCACCTCTTGAATTCATCCATGTACCTCATAAGTTCCTGATCTCATCCCATATATTTCATGAAGCCCTTTGCTTCTTGGAGTCATGTCTCCCTTTCTGTCTACATCAACACAGTTTCCAGAAGGGCGACAGCATATTGACTCTCCTTTTCTTTATAATGAGGAGTCTTAGACAACATAGGGAAAACCACCATTGTTCTATGTTTTCGTTGACCCCCATAACATTTGACTTCAACACTATCTCATGTTATGGTGGGTATTACTTTGTGACTATTGCAGTTGTTTTTATATTTTTCGAAGACCTCTGAAATTTGTTGGGCTATCAACGCCCATGAATTATCGACACTTCTTACAGGTGTCATCGCCTCTTTTTAGAGTTTGTTCACCATCATAATTGTCCTCTTCCATTATCAAACCACCCCGGAGAGCACTGCAGTTATCTACGTCAACATATAAGCTTCAGTTACTGTCTTACACATTTTTTGTTACATAACACGAGCATGGGGCATGCCTGCCTCGTTTGTTCACAACTTTATTTTTTCACACCTAGCGAAAGGTTTGGGTCCCACAAGTTCCCCTCTCTCTCCACTAGGTCTCTCTTGCAATCCCTCTCATCACTCTTCCTTACAATGGTACTCTCAGTAGAAGAAACATTGATGTATTTCGGTTATACGTATGCTCCTAACCTCACACATCAGGGGGCATCTGTTATCACTGAAATTTCATCTATAAATGGTTACAGGAATCCAACATCTCCAAACACCTATTAGTTCACTCATGGCATAAAAAATGCATTTCCAAAAGGCATAAACTATACAATTGGTTATAAAATCAGCATGCGCTCAAAATTCAAATGAAGCGTGTGCACATGCGCCAGTCAAAAACAGGGATGATTTTAGGAGCTAAATTTCACTCATGGGCTAATCTTCCATGGTTTTTTCAAAACCAAGATTATCTATTTTAAAAATGATTCGCCCAAAATATATAGGATAAAATTATTTTACCTTAAAAATTGCCAAAATTTTATAAAACGTATATAAAATCCTTAGAAATTTGAATATTTTTACAAAAATATTTCCAATCATTTATAGTTAGAATATGAATGATTAGTAAGATTCGCCAAAGTTTCTACATTTTAAAATAAATTACCATCCTTAAAATCATCCCTGGTCGAAAACGTTGGAAAAGCGCACATGCGCCTAATGTGCGACTGTGGATGCGCAAGCTGCATACACTTTACAATGACGCATTAATGATTCTGGTCGGCCTCCCACCCACTTCTGGTTTAGCTCCCAATTTGATTTGACCCCCAAATATGAGTTGAATCCGAGTGGGGGGCTGGTCAAAGACCTAAAGGGTCCCTTGTTCACACTCAAGACCAGTTGGATAATGCCTCAAAGATTTGCTATAAAAAGAGGCCATGGGTGCACTATATTTTCAAGAATCTATTTGTATTGTTATGATGCCTATATTCTCCTGCAAGGAACATCTTTCCTCATTGGAGTATACAAGCACCATTTCATTGAGCCATTCACATCACCTCTTAAGTGAATGATATTTGGATTTCTTCACCATTTCCTTCTAGTTTGCTATTTGTAAGAAGCACTCTCACAATGGGGATTCAAGAGCCCTCCCTTGGAGGAAGAGGGGACCCATACATCTCCCTTTCTCTTTGGTGTTTTCCCACTAATACAATCTATCCATTGGTGGCATGAATATTGGTCAATTTTTTGGTTAATTTTGGTTTTACTATACTTATGCACTTTAGTTTAGTTTCTTTAATTGTTATTAGCTTAGTTGTTTTTTTATTTCTTATGCTTGATGTTTCTAACTCTTGCATTCATTTATGTCTTTTTCAACTAACCCAACTGAACTTGCAAGTGTCATTCTTTTTCTCATTCAGGTGACGAAAAGGATACAACATATTGGCGACTCCACTAGGGAATTCATGTGCAACTGCCGGAGATACAAGGGTGCATGCATGTACCCCTATCACACACACAGACACACATTTAAGTGCACATGTCCACTGCATAGTTGTGCACACATGCACAACTTTCAGAGACACAGTCATGCACAAATGCACAGTTGTGCTTCGAACATGCGTGCACCCAATGCACGGTTGTTTTACTCCTTCGGGCGCCCTCGTGCACGACTTTCCCACTTACAATCGTGCAATCATGCACGTTAATCCTTCGATCACCCATGCACTGGGGGGGGCACCCTCACCAAATCCCTCCATACAACCATCCGTACGGCCCTGCCCAAACAAGATATCCTAATTACTATGTAGGAGGATATGACCAATAACCTGGCACTCACTGATCCAAAATAAGCTAGCTCGATCTCCTAGAATCTCCAAATATCCTATAAAACCTCTCGTAAACTCACTAGGACAACAGGTACAAATGAGGTGGCATTGTGGGACCTACAACTATATATTGTCCATTTTTCCAAACTTCCATGCTCAATTACAGGAGCTCCGAGTGTCCATTTTTCGATCCGTCTTCAGCCATGAGATCATGTTCCCACCACCTACACAGTCCCCTTCCCTGGGTCACATTCTGGCCTCGGCCCCCAAGGAGCCCCTTTTTTCACCATGCCCAGGTACGCATGCTGATGTTCAAATTTATTGAATAATGGTCATATGTTCTATATCTTCATATATTGTTCATGTCAGGTATTTGGTTTTTATGTGTGAAGGTACTTGGTCATCAACGCATTAATGCATCCCTTTCAGATATATACTCGACACTGGCATGTAATCATTCCCTCTGAATATCAATTGCATCTCCCAGTCACACCCTCTAAAATTTTTCTCTAGGGTCCCCCCATCTGGCTCTGTAGTACTCACACCTTCACTGCATTTCAGTACTGTCAACCGGTAGCACTCTCTCCTACATGAGTTGTCACAATTGTAGTCCCCTTTGGAACTTTGACACTCATGTTGTTTTAATCCCCTCGGGATGGTATTCCCAATAGTCTTCGCATTCCTGAGAATCAGCCACATGCTCCTTCTTCTCATTTTTCTATCTTTCCCAAATATAATCCCAGATAACCTCATCACGGTTCAAGTTTGACTGCACCTCCGAAGTATCATTAAACCCTCCATTTCATCCACAATGAGTTTTCCCATATGCATATTTCCCTCCATTCATTTACTTAATACAGAAACCCACCTATGGGGGCCCCACCCTCCACCAATTTTCCACACCACTTGCGCCCTCATAGGCCACATCATCTTGCACTAGGGCACCCATTTCTATATCTACACACTTATCCCAAATTATTCTTTATTCATTTGGTAATTGTACAAAACCTTTGTTTCCATCATTTACATAGCTTTTGTTGTCACCTTTAGTGACCTTCTTTCACGGAAAAGAAACCCTTGTCACCCTTGGTTGAGGCATTCATTTACCTCCTACTCTTGTTGACATCGTCCATAAACCCCGAGTATCCCACAGTCCATATACCTATGACCTCTGATTTTGTCCATTTTGCCATGCCTCTGGCACAATTTAACCCACATCTAGTCATCCCCTGACACTAGATTCAGTTTCACGGTTGTTGCCACTCATACTTCACATATATCCCCAACCAAGGGAAGTTTTGAGTCTCATCACCTCTTGACTTCTTCCATGTACCTCATCAGTTCTTGATATCATCCCGTGGATTTCATGAAGCCCTTTTCTTCTTAGAGTCACATCTCCCTTTCTATTGACATCAACACAGTTTCCATAAGGAAAACAATATATTGACTCTCATTCCCTTTACAATGAGGAGTCTTGGACGACATAGGGAAAATCACCATTGTTCTCTTCTTTCGTTGACCCCCATAACATTTGACTTGAACACTATATCATGTTATTGTGGGTCTTACTTTTTGACTATTGTAGTTGTTTTTATATTTGATGAAGACCTGTAAAATTTGTTGGGCTATCAACGCCTACAAATTATCGACACTTCTTACAGGTGCCATCGCCTCTTTTCAGAGTTTATTCACCATAAGAATTGTCCTCTTCCATTATCAAACCTCCCCAGAGGGCACTGCAGTTATCTATGTCAACATACCAACTTCAGTTATTATCTTACACATTCTGAGTTACATAAAACGAGAATGGGGCATATCCACCTCGTTTGTACACAACTTTATTTTTTCACACCTAGAGAAAGGTTTGGGTCCCACAGGTTCCCCTCTCTCTCCACTGGGTCTCTCTTGCAATCCCTCTCATCACTCTTTCTTACAATGGTACTTTCAGTAGAAGAAACATTGATGTATTTCGATTATACATATGCTCCTAACCTCACACATCAAGGGGCATTTGTTATCACTGACATTTCGTCCGCAAATGGTTACAGGAATCTAGCATCTCCAAACACCTATTAGTTCACGCATGGCATAAAAAATGCATTTCCAAAAGGAATAAACTATACAATTGGCTATAAAATCAGCATGTGCTCAGAATGCAAAGGAAGCACATGCACGTGCACCAGTCGAAAATGTTGGGAAAGCGCACATGCACCCGATGCGCGAATGTGGACACAAAAATCCGTGCACACTTCAGAATGACGCATTAATGATTCTAGTTGGCCTCCCACCCACTTATGGTTCATCTCCCAAGTCGATTTGACCCCCAAATATGAGATAAATCTGAGTGGGGGGGTGGTCAAAGACCTAAAGGTTCCCTAAAGAGCCCCTTGTTCACACTCAAGACCAGTTAGATAATGCCTCAAAGCTTTGATATAAAAAGAGGACATGGGTGCACTATATTTTCAACAATCTATTCGTATTGTTATGCTGCCAATATTGTCCTGCAAGGAACCTCTTTCCTCATTGGAGCATACAAGCACCATTTCATTGATCCATTCACATCACCTCTCGAGTGAATGAGATTTGGATTTCTTCACCATTTCCTTCTAGTTTTCTATTTGTAAGAAGATCTCTCACATTGGAGATTCAAGAGCCCTCCCTTGGAGGAAGAGCGGACCCATAAGTCTCCCTTTCTCTTTCATGTGTTCCCACTAATACAATTTATCCATTGGTGGCATGAATATTGGTAAATTTTTTGGTTAATTTTGGTTCTACTATCCTTATGCACTTTAGTTTAGTTTCTTTAATTGTTATTAGCTTAGTTGTTTGCTTATTTATTATGCTTGTTGTTTCTAACTCTTGCATTCATTTCTATCTTATTCAGCTAACCCAACTGAACTTGCAAGTGTCCTTATTTTTCTCATTCAGGTGACGAAAAGGATACAACAATAACATTGACCTCCGACCCTAAGTCGAGGACCACATAATCTATATCATAATCTCTGATCTGAGCATTCAGATGTAGCTCCTTATTTTTCCTTCTCTTTTTAGATACTTGATGTACTGCTCTACTCAGTAAGGGATCTACCTTTCCTAGCTCATATTGTCTAATCAAATTTTGTAATTCTTGTACATCACTTTTATCCTTTATCAAATTAATGCAAGTGCATAAGAATTCCATGAGCTTACTTACGTCTTTTCCTTCTCTGTATGAGGCAGAATGATCAAAGGCGAGAGGCATTCCACACTCTCTTACTTCTAGTCGAGCCTTTGACGAAGAAGCCTGATCTCTCCCAAATTCTTTTCTTGCTTCCTCGATTATCTATTTTTCTTTCTTTGGATCAAACTCTTGTGCCTTTTCTGTAGCTTTTCTGACTCCTAATTGTTCTGTAGTCTTCCCTGGAGTCACCCTATCTTATCCTGGAGTAGCGCCTCCTTTAGTGATAACAACAAATCTGGGATCCACTCCGTGAGGTTCTACTGAAATTAGTTGTACTTGTTGATAATAGCGCAGGGAAATATTCTATGACATGTTCAAATGAGTTGCAGTAAATACAAGTAGGACAACGGTTCTGACAGTCCCTTGATAAATGTCTTGGTTGTACACAGTTATAACAAATGATCTGGCATCGACCTCGACCCATACCTCCTCCTCCTACTCTTCCTCTGAATCCACCACAGGGGGTTGAATTTTCCTCTTCCTAGGGAATTATACTATGTAGTCTTCCCTTCATATTGTGCTTCACCTTGAATTTTGTAGATATCCCTTGATCTTTCATGAAAGAGGTCGTAATCTCTACATTCCTTCTCATCATGACCCACATATTTCCAGAATGTGCAGTAGATATTTGTAGGTGTATGAACATATTTTTTCATGTAATAGAATTCACTAGGGTGGTGTCTATTTCTACATACCTTGCACCAAGGTAGAGTAACCTGCTTCAAAGGGATTGAAGCTCCAAAAGCTAAGTATTCATGGAATAGGGGACAGTTCTCCTTATCATGACCTTCTAACTTGCATCTGATACACCAGATGTCCTCTCTCTTATATTTTCCCTTGTCCTTATTCATATCTTCGAACTTCAAAGATAGGCTAGATAACTGACTCAAAACTTGACTCATACTTAAGCTGGACTCTTGCATAGGGGTTGATTCTAGTTTCATGGTGATCTCCAATGCCTCAGCCTACAAAAAAATCTTCTGTTGCATCAGAGGGACTCTAATGTGTGGTAGGAGGGAAGCAATGAACCATTCCTTTCTCTTCTCATCTAGGATCTGAAAACTCAAATGGCCTGTTAAGTTCTTAAAATTCTAATCAAACTCCTAAACAGGTTCAACAACTTTCTGCTTAATTTATTTCAGTTCTGTAATGCACTGTGATTCTGACTTAGGTTTCTTGAACTCAGTAATCAACGCAATATTAATCTCGTTCAGTGGTTTTGGCTGTACAACACCTTGGAAAATTTTCATGTACCATCTTAGTGCGTGGTCTCTTAAGGTAGTACTAATTTGGGCTCTCTTAACATCTTCATCGGTGACATTCTTAATACTCCATACAACTTCACATAGAAACCAATGTTGATTAGGATCTTCATATCCATCTCCCCTAAAGGTGGTTAACCTCATCTCATATGCCATAGATATTCCTAGGTTTCCTGACTGAGTATGTGTTGAACTGCTTGTAACAGTGCTCTGATAACTCTGACTACTTTGGTTACTCAATGCCTCTAAAACAACAGGAGGAGTAACGGTACTTACTTTGGCAGTCGACGAAGTTCTTGAGGTTTATGATTCTTCTCAGTGAGGTTCTGTAGTCTTCTCTTCTTCTAGCCCAGTGGACCCTAAATGTTCCTCGTTCAACAACTCTTCTTCTTCTCCATTGTAAAACCCTCCTTCCTAAGGAAGTGGTTCACGATCCTGCTCAAACAAGTTCACCAAAGGAACTTCCTTGAAGATCCTCCCACTACGCGTATCCCCAACCTCTTTGTCGTTGTCCCTATTTGAATTCTTGAACATTATCTCTCAATCTGACCCTCTACTGTATCTTCGAGATGTTCTTCTCATGCAATAACATATTGATCTTCAACTTTAGAAAATGTAAAAAATTTCCTCTCGGTCCCTTAAAGAAATATCTCTCTGCGTGGCTATATGACTCTACTCTGTTGATAGAAAACTCAGTGATATACCCTCCAATGGTGCTATCAAACCAGTGATCTACTTATCTTGACACGACATTATCAACTCTCTTGACCTTCTTGACCAGCATCGACATCCAAACCACAAGCGTTCTAGATCTGATCTCAAACTAGGTATCTGCTAATTTGGCTAACCACTCGTATAGCTCCTTGTGAATTCCTCCAAAGAAAATTTCGTGTACGTCAGTAAAGATATACCTTACCAACTAGTCTTTTGTGCTAATATTAGGGTTCTTATTATGAACTTCTACAGAGCCCTTCTCTTGTTCTTCTAACCACTTTTGAATCTCTGTTTTCGATGGAAACCACCTTGACATTCCCTCAAGAAGATCCCTTTCCCGGCAACGGAACCATTTGTTGGCATAGGGGCAAACACAGGGTTTAGCTCTAACAATGCACCAACAAGCCCTAACTACTGGCCCTTTTGTCAACACATGAAAAACAGATGCAGTCTCACCCGAAGTAGCTATAGGGGGTTTCAGGACATAGGTGTCTACAACGAGAGGAAATGCAAATTGGATCCAATACAACAACAACACAACATCTAGATATCATTTACCAACTTAAACCTAATTTGAACAGTATATCTCAGATCTAGCACAATAATGCAATAACAGAGAAATCAAAAGACAAAGAACACAACATCAATCATATTGAACAACAGGATATACATGGTTCACCGTCTCCCTAAGGCTACATCCATAGAACTGTGTTTCTTGATATTATATAAAACACACAGTTCTATCTGTGCTCTTAGCTTGCATATCTCCCTTTCTTCTTCTCTCTTTCTCTCCCCTCCTTGTGCACCCAGCTGCAAGGTTGATCTTTGCACCCAGTTGAAGATCTTACAACACAGACTCTTCTCACCACACAATATTTCCTTCTTCACAATAGCAACAATCACTCATCATCTCCTTAAATCGACGACACCATCCCAGGTCCTCTAGACCTTTATTTATACGTTACAATAGCTCACCAACAACCTTAGGCCAAAACCTAGGTGTCAAAACCCTAGATACTAAAACCCTAAATGTATAAAACCCTAGGTCAACTTGACCCACATTTTCGGGGCTTCGCCACCCTGTCTTTCCTTCCTTCCCATGAAGTGCTCCAAAGCATCTACCAGTGGATTTTCTACTTGTTGAGTTGTCCACAATCCATATTCCTTGTTTATATGTTCTCCTCAATATCCCCATCCAATGGCTCATTCTCCCATACTTTTCTCTGCCTTTTCTTCTTCTTTAACCACTTCAACCTAATCTCAGTCAATCTTCCTTCAGCGCAGTTCGTGTTTCTCCTTTTCTCTTCCTTTTTCCTTGCTTTGCTTCCTTAGTCCATACCCAAGGGCCAAAATTTCACTTTGAATTATAGTACACTCATTACTTCACTTTATTATGTACCTTCTAAAATCTCTTAAACCACTTTGACTACTTTGACCTTTTGGGGCTTCTAGATGACATATGAGGGTCCTCCAACTTCGTAAGGCCATAACTCTCAAACCGTGAGAATTTATTTGACGTTCCACATACCACCAGAAATGGAATGACATGTAATATCCATATAGAATAGTATTACTTGAAAATATATCAAAACTCATACCGTTATCTATCAAACAAACTTGGGTCCATTACCCAAACCTGGGTTCTCCAACTTCATATGACCATAACTCTCTAACCGTGAGGAGTTATGTGACATTCCACATACCACCAGAAATGGCATGACATGTACTACCCATATAGAATATTCTTACCTTCAAATATATTAAAAATCATACCATTATACATAAAACAAACTTCGGTCCATTACCCAAATCGTTGTGCTACCAAAATTCGCTACCAGACTTTCTCCAAGGGTTGACATCAATCACTAAGGGTTGATTTCAATTAAAACCAACCTTAATCAACAATGTCCCCCTTTGGAATTGATGAAAACACTCTGATTCAATACAAAAATCATATCACTCATGCTCCCCCTGGAACCATGCCTCTGTCATCTGCATCTTTGTGACCATTTCTCCCCCTGAAGTCATGCATTTGTCCTCTACATATGATAAATCTCTGCCCCTTTGTCATCAATGACAAAGGTATCTTTCCATACAGGGCTTCTCCCCCTAACTAAATTGTCTGATTTCCCAACCTGAACTATCCTATTTATGGTCCTTCCTCGTGTACATCTAAGACATATAAGATAAGCATTCAAAAGAATTCATTTTGGAGTACAAATAAATCTGACTCTCTAGCGAAGATACTCAAAAGTATTTCCATGGAAGTGGTTTTGTAAACATGTCTGCCACTTTTTCTTTTGTGCCCACATACTCAACTCTAATGTTCTTCTCTACAACCTGTTCCCGTAGAAAGTGATAATTGTTGGCAAATATTGAACAAGCAACGAATGTGTATTGATGGTTGTTGTCATTGATGGCAACAGTGGAGCTGGTAGGATAAGAAGGATAAAACCCTTTAAGGATTCGAGGAGAATAAGCTCAGGAGGCATAGCGCTCTTTTACGGGCAAGGAGCACATGAAAGAGACTGAGAGCCGTCGGATCTCACTCGGAAATCCCGACAGCTGCTGGATCGGGAGAAACTGCGCAGATGTTAAG